>JAQBSW010006930.1:0-44746 GCA_029291075.1 Eudiplozoon nipponicum
AACTTGTCTTTTTTTAAATTCTAGGAAAGTGTATGTCAAATTGATTTATGTATATGAAACATTTATCTATGCATGATGGGAGGGTTTATTTTTTTTAAAAGGCAAATTTTCTTTGCACTATTACTAGCATCTTTCTTAATCAGGTAATTTTAAAATTTCTTTTACGAACCTTTTCATTTAAATTTCTATCCTATTAAAACACTTTATCCGTTTCTAATTTAATTTTTCTAACTCTTAATTATTTACTGTATTCATAGTATCTTGTCCCCTCCTCACCGGAAAGCCACTTGTAATTACTTCATTTAGGAGAGTACGTTTAAAAATAGGTCTGATGGGGGCAGTTAAAAATTATATTTCCACTTGACATATTGATTGTCAACTTAGTGGGTGATGTGCTTGCCATTGAAAAGGATCTCCATACACGGAGATCGAAATATTTGGCGAAATCATGAAGACAGTGGATTCAAACAATTCGGTACTTTCATAATTTATCTGGTAACCATCGGAACTCTATGGCAAACTGCCAAGCGAGGATCAAACCGCAATGTATATATATATATATATATATATATATATATATATATATATATATATATATGGAAAGCAAAATTGGATATGCTGCTCCCTACCATAGTAGTAAGTTGGCTGCATAATTTCGAAGCAATCACAAACAGTAAGTTTTCGCAACTTCTGCTATAAGCACTTAATTTATACAAGGGAGCAATCATTAACTGTGCGGGTGGTGATACCAATTCTGAAAATCAATTTCGCAAACTGAATTTGAGGAAAATATACGGAAAATGTTGCTCATTTTCAGAAAAAATACTGTTCGGATATACTTTTTTTATACAAACAACACCTTAACAGCGTAAAACATTGAATTCAGCATTAAAATACATTAGCATAGGCTCAAAATATTTACAAAGATATTTTTACAAATTTCCTTCTTTTCTACGTGATCTGAGTTGTATTGTTCACCATCACGGCCATGGAGGTAATCATCGGTTTCTTCCGTATATATGTTTCTTTGTTCCCGATGTTGCCGCCGTCTAAGCTTGCTCTCGATTTCTCTCTCGTCGTTAGTACTGGGCTCTGCCAATTGTGCCGTGTTACTGGAGCAATTATACTTTTGCAATAATCTGTGGTGAATTTTCGAACGAAGCACGCTCGTCTGAGATTCCGTCATCTGTTAAAAAATTTAGCATGCACAGCAAAATACACGCATGGAAATTTCAACAATAAATAGTTTAATCTAACAGACAATCTCTTTCGTATCAGTAGACCAACGTTATCAAGATTGATATAGTGGAGAATCCAAGATCACATTGATTATAGTAGCCGAACAATGGGTTATCGAATCGGAGAAGACGCGCCAGTGCTTCTTGAAACTTCGGATTGACAGACGCCCAAAACTATAGCGTAGTTGACAGACATAATTATTTTAATTCACTCTTAATTGCTAGACGAGGTGTACGTCTCCTCAACGAAGCATTCAGCAAAGAAAGAGGACACAATTAATAATACGTGAATATTGTGTAGTAAAAACATTTTACTGTTGTCCAAATAAGTTCTTCTTCTAATATAACTTTTATCTACACGCAAATGTTTAGAGGCATATAGCTAAACAAACTGCACCGTGAACTGAAATTAAGTATGACAATTATGCGTTATACTTTGCTCGCAAAATAAATTCAATTATTCGTTGCATCCGGCAATCGTTTAATTGCCCTTATGAGTCAGAGCATCAAATGTTCTCATCAAATTTAAACACCTCTTCATTGCCATTACAGAATATTCCACAAAAACGTCCATAATTAAACATACAACCTCATTTAAACCGTAATGGTCGACTTGAGTAATGCTACGATGCATGCGATGGTAGTGATTCTACAAAAATGACTTATAATAACGCCTTGATTTATGAATGATTTGCTACCTTTAAGTTGCTAGTATTCAAGTTGGTTGAGCTTGGTCTGAATTTTGTTGACACAAATACGATTACTTTGTGGTAGCATCAGATTAAAGCGCATCTCACAGGTATAGTCAAGTGCAATTGTAATATATATATTGCTAGAAATATAACTGTTCTCTTAATGGGTAACCCTCACCGTCTAAAATTTCGTTCAATGACAAAAAAATAAACGATACTTTAATGTTATACTATTTCATCGTGCTTTTTTGGAGTATTACTAGACAATTATCAAACATTTAGAGCAACCACGACTTTCATTCGTGGGTTTCGCTTTGCACTATCAGTTTCGCAAAGATCCGATTGATCACAAATTCCAGGTACACCCCGAGTTCGTCTTCGTGATGGCTGGGTGCTGATTCACACTTCCTCTCTAAAGGCTTTAACATAGTTCATACTGACTACTATAAATGAGGTACGATCGAATCTTCGTTGACTGGCTACGATCTAATCTTCGTCGATAATTGCAACGCTCCAATGCGTGGGATGTTAATGATAAATTTTACCTGCATGTTCGCACAACGAAATCTATGCTCCTTATCCATTTCTAATATTTTATAACAGGAATGCTACACTATTCTCAAGCTCTTTGCACAGCTTAAACGATGATATCTTTTGTATCTAGACGCTAATTAATGATACGACGCGCGTATTCCGTGGATACAATCCACTGCTGTACAATAATTTAGCAAAACACTTGTAGTAAGAACAACAGAATTATTAATAAAAAATGACGGAAAACTTACACGGTCTTTTTGCTTTTGCTCGGATTTTAGTTGCACCAGTTCATCCAAGATCGCATCTTCCTATAAAGCCGTTTAAATTAATAAATGGATATTTAAGATACCACTCAATCTTTCTCTCTCTATACATATATATATATATATATATATATATATATATGTTTTTCATATTTTGTTTAAGAATTACGCCAGGATCAAACAAAATACAAGTTATACCATGTAAATAATATTTTAGATTAGATTCATCCTAATTGGTCTGTCGTTATATCCCATATATATATATATATATATATATATATATGATTATATATTATGTCTATTGGCTTTAATTATCTCCACTAGCATAAATTTATAGAAATAAAATGAAGAATCGGATGTATATTTACGGAATAAATACCAGACCACGTCAAATACGTATTACAGTGGATTTCTCCCTAAACAAGGTTTTAGCCACAATAATTGCACAACAGTTAATGAAACTAATAAAAGTAAATACCTCTAATATGTGAATCAACAAAAGCTCTAGTACGCAGACAATCAGAAAGCTAGATGACTAGAAGAAATTGTTAAATCTCTACATGCATAATCAGTATCATAAACTTTGGCCTCACAAAAAGCAATTCACCAAAACAACGCAACAATGTTAACCGCAGAAATTGTTTTAACATCATAAAAATCATCAATTTGTGAGCATATTTTTTAAACAGGACACACATCCAATTTGACAATTTTCTGTTACAAATAAAGCTAAGTCAGTAAAATTATTATGTATACACGAAGCCATTTTCATCAAACGGCAAGCATCCAGCCTAACAAGTCAAACGTCCCAACACTATGATAATACATTGCGTATGACATGAATAAACAAAACCAACACAAATATTCTAATACTCAGTCATACCTGACCACTCGTTTGACCAGCATCAACAAACATTAAACCGCACTAGCAACAAATTGAAGGAAAAACATTTGCGTAAGCAACATCATTGTCATCATCAACAGCGTCAGAAATTTCGCAACTAGATAAGCAACTAATATTTAAATCTACACATCGTGTGTTGCTACTTGGGAATATAAAAAAAATCATGAACTATATGGCATGACAGAAAGTACACGCGGTGAACGAAACCGCAAATTTAATATTTAAAATAGCGGAAGCCTAGTGTAAACGCTATGCTTCGATATAAGACTAAGCAAAACTCAAGGAGCATTGAAGCATAGAGAGGAAATAAAACCTTCTTCCACACAAAAGTACACACGCTCGCACATTTTCACGTTAACACGAAGCAAATTAAAATTAATCATACGATTGCTAATAATGAACAAAAATAAAATAAGGAGTCCGACTAGTACTTGTATGCTCAGTAAATTAAAACCCAGAATTTCCGTAACTGAAGGACTTAACCGCTTTATTAAGTATTGAATAAACAGATATGCTATTTATACACCATAAACATAATCCGATTATTCAATAAATTTTGCATAAAAATGTACTCTTTCACTCTCTCTCTCTCTACATCTATATATATATATATACGTTCGAATATATATTATTATATATAAATATATTATCAGTATAAACTAAAAACTACTTAATGTCTCAACGGAAAGTCATCAAACATGCCGATTATGTTCTTACCAGAAACTCGCCAAGTACTTACCAGAATCTGATACAACCGGGACTCGAACCGGAGAACATTGGCATCGGAGATTTTGAAGCTCCACTACAATACCGGTGGCTCATAAAATATTAACTGGTCAGATGGTAATTGCAAAAATGATTTAAAATTTCATTAAACGCAACGTAGACGGAAATGCAAATGGTCAGTGCATCGCCATCGAAAAGTCAAGTGACGCTATTTATACATATGCAATAACTATTAGGCGCGTGAGTCAAACTGGCCGATTGAAAAATAAGTAAGTCAAAGTGAATTTTAAAAACATGGCTGGTAATGAGAACGGCATTCGCACAGTAGCTGAACACATTTTTAGCGAAATTTGTAATGAAAAGCAAACAGATTTCCATTTATTTCTTCAATAGATTATGTAACAAGAAATTTCTCAATACGGAAGCTGCCAATTGCGGCGTCTTTCTCTCCCAGCTTAATACTCAATAGAAATATGCACAATAACTAAAAAATAATTATAAATATTTTAAAGAGCATGTTTATGTATATACGCCTTTGCTTATAGTTTTTGTTATCAAATGCTATTTGGAAATCTAGCATAACTCACTGGTGTACAATGAATCGGATATGCAAGTCAAGATGAGACAGCAAAAAATTATTCTTAAACTGCGTTGTACAAGCAAGCATTTATAATAGATGTATGGTTGGATATTTGATGCGCCACCGAGATAGGCGAATCAAAAAAGTTGCTCTTTAACCACTTTTGCAACTAGGTGAACAACCACTAATACACAATTGCATATCCATTAGTTCTCCGCCAAAAACAGTACGTAACCGTTAAGTAATTAATTGAATGATGTGACGATAACCGAGAAATGTGATAACTGAAATCGATCAAGGCCAGAATTTATTGATTTGCTGCAGTAAATGTTGTTCAGAAATAGTTGAAATTCTCAATTTTGTGATTTTCAGCAGACAATGAAATCCATCGTGTTGGTGCCATGTAGCAACTCGGCAACCATAGAGTTAGTAACGTGCACATTTTCGTCAAACATAGTGATGGTATCAGGTACTTATACAATAGCCATAGTGGTGGCATCCTTTACAGACTCGGTATATATATATATATATATATATAGTGAGTTGGATTTGAAGTCGCATTGCCGAAGATTTTATACGAAGTTAACTTCACCACTGCAGGTTTACACATTGGTGTAGGAGACTGTACCGTCTTATTTACTCACATTATTCACCTATATATAAATATATATAGTGGATAAACGGCGAAATACCGGCTCCTACTGATATTTCGTCAGTAAGCACGGAACGAATGTACACGAGATTATACATTCCATTCAAGCTGTCTTTGTTCTACCAATCTGGTCATATTTGAACGAATTTGTTACTAGGTGCGCAACACCTCATACAAAATTGCAGATATATTAGTTCTGCGAAAGAAACAATATCTAATTTTATGCTATGGAAAGTTATGTATAATTATGATATTCCAACTAAAAATTTTCGTCTACTAGAAACTTTTTATGCTGAACAATCGGCTTGTTTCCGCTTTGGTAGCAGTTTCTTAAAAATGTTACGATTCATTCTCCGATATGCTCCGAAAAGTATAGATCAGTCGCGTTGACCGGCTTCCTTTAACATTTAAACGATACTTTTGTTTGAATAGAAAAGTTAAACGAACCACCAAAAATGTTAACTGTGCTAAAAACTACATTCCATATAATTAAAATCCATTTGCCTCAATATTTGTTAATTTGTCTATTTTTAACAAAAGCCTAAGATTATGCTGAATACAGCATCACTACCTATTGGTAACTAATTCTACTTAATAATTGATTGCGCGGGTGGTTGTAACAATTCTCAAATTTGCAAGCTTGAAGCAAACATCAAACCCATTGTATTTTACTAGTCGTCGTATTTAACTGTAATATATTGAATTGAATGATGTCATGCTTACCGCGAAATGTGATAACTGATATCGATGAAGGCCAGAGTGTATGGATTTACTGGAGTAACAGGTGTTCAGAAATTGTTGTAATTCTCAATTTGGGTGAACTTTAGCATAAATTGATATCCAACAGGTTGGTATCATGTACCGACTCGGAAACCATAGTGTTAGAACCATGTACCTCATCGGTATCAATAATGTTGGTATCAGTTACTAACACAATAGCCATAGTGTTAGTATCCTTTACAGACTCAGTATATATATTATATAGTGTGAGTTAGCGTTGAGGTCCATTGTCGTAGACTTTATATGATGTTAGCTTCATTATTGCAGTTTTACACATTCGTCTAGGAGATTGTACCGTCCTATTATTCCACATTCTTCGACCAAATATATAGTGGTTAAAGGGCGTAATACCGGCTCCTATTGATGAGTCGCCAGTAAGCACGAAACGAATGTGCATGAGATTATACTTTCCGTTCATGCTGCCTTTGGTTTATCCTTCTGGTCACAACTGAACTAATTTGTTACTAGGTTCGCAACACCTAATACATACTAACATAGAAAATCTACCGCCAGCCACAAGGCACAGACGCGTTTCGACCTTCCATGATCATCATCAGAGTACGACGGCAAATTGACTATCGAAGATCAAACCGCATTGAATATATATGGAAATAAACGTTAGATATGCGGCTCTCACCTCTAGCAGTGTCGCATACATTGAACTTGACTGGAAGTGTCGGCTGCACAATTTCTATGCAGTCACGAACATTAACTGTTTGCAGCTTTCGCCACATATACATATATAGGCAATAAAATTTAACAATAGTAAGGCAAGTGGAAAATATTCGTTTCATTAAAATATGTTTAAAACATTGCGTAATTCCTAAATGTTTTAAATTTAAATTGTCATTTCATTTAAATGCTAAAGGTAGATCTCTTAAACATGAACTAACTTTGAACATAATGAATACATTGATTAGCGATTTAGAAAAACGCAAATACGAACTAATCCGAGAGAAAACTAAAGTTAGATCTTTGTTACGTTCCTTTTTGCACGTGGATGACTTTAAATGTATAGAATATTTTACTGATGTCGCACGTAATAGAGAGATAAAATAGGTTCAGATCAGGCATGATAGAAAATTAGGAAATTTGGGCATCTATAGACAGACCTTAACTAAGACGTGCCCTGCTGTAACTAATCGAGTGGTAAACCTCTCTAAAATACATCTTAATGAGAAACAGCTGGAAATGCTTAATCGTGGTCTGAATAAAGCTATCCAAATTGAGAAATCACCAAAAAATGAGATAATTACTGAGGCTGTTAAAACAGCACAATTCCTCTCGGACAAAGATAAGGCTATGTTTAAAATAGACATAGCCGCAGCTGTGCTAACGTGCGAAGATGTAAAATATAAACCAAATTATGCAATAAAACGTCTCAGGAAAGAATTAATAGCAAACAGTGTGATATGCTTGGAAACAGACAAAGGAGGAGCGACAGTTCTGATGAGTCAATCTGACTATAATGCTAAAATGTATGAACAACTAGACAATATAGTGGTATACACTAAAATTAATAAACATCCTACGGATAAGCTACAAGGAGCAGTTAAATTATTGGTCAATAATATGATTGCTGAAGGAGAATTAGATCAAGCGCATGGTAACGCTCTCATAAAAAGAGATACAGTCGCTCCTAGAGTGTACGGTTTAGTAAAGATACATAAACCAGGCAACCCTTTGAGAGTTATTGTTAATGTCCAACACTCTCCAACATATAAAATGTCTAAGTTTCTATGTCATAGAATAAAGAAATATTCGTATTTCTTAGACCATACTTTGATGAATTCATACCAATTGGTTGTGATTGTAGATAAATGTGAGCTTAATGAAAACGATAGATTGGCGAGTTTAGATGTGGTGTCAATGTACACCAATATACCAGTAACCAAAGCACTAGATTATTTTCAGCGTTTCCTGGTTGATCATCCAGTAATATTAGAATGAAGCAAAATGAAGATGAGACATGTCATGGAGATGATGGACTTATGTATGTCCTCCACTTATTTTAAATTTATGAATGAATTTTATAAGCAGATTAGGGGTGTTCCAATGGGACAACCACTGTCAGTTCCAATAGCTAATATCTTCATGCATTACATGGAGAGGACCCTCTTAGATATAACGCCCCTAAATCCTAAATTGTATATAAGATATTTGGATGATATATTAGTTATTTGGAATCATGGGGAGGATCAACTGATAAATTTCTTAAATATAGCAAATCAGGTGAGCGAGCTGAAGTTTACAATTGAAAATGAATCATGTGGTGAATTACGATTTCTGGATGTCAAGTTAATTAGAAATGGTAAAAAAACTAGAACGGGATGTTTATAGAAAGGATATCTAATCAGGTATCCTTCTTAATTTCAATTCAAATCACCCATATAGAATGAAAATCGGTATCTTAAAATCGATGATAATAAGAAGCTTAAGATTAACAGATAAAAAGCATAGGGAGATTGAATTAGGTAGACTGCGAGAAATATTCAGTGCTAATGGGTATCCTCTAAAGTTAATTGAAGCCACTATAATGAGCGTTATAAGTAAATTTAATCATGACTGGAAGTACGTGAAATCAAATAAAACAAAAGATGATCGGAGGGTGATGGTAATACCTGATTCTAAACTAAGTAGGAAAATCAAAATGATAGCATCCAAATACAATATACGTACTATTTTAAAACAGACCGTTACCCTAGGTATTAAACTGCCCAACCAAAAGGAGAAAATAGAACAATTAGACACATCAGGAGTATATGAAATTCCATGTAACGACTGTAACTTGATGTATGTAGGTGAAACCATGCGTCCAATTAGGGTAAGAAGAGGGGAACATAAAACCGCATGCAAGTATGGCCATGTTAATAGATCGGATCTTGCACGCCATACAGTAGAGACAGGACACTCAATTAATTGGGATGGGTGTAGACGTATATCAATTTGTGGCCGTAGCAGATCGACTAGATTGATTAGAGAATCCATAGAAATTAAATCGAGAAATGATATCATGAATGAAACAGCCGCAGAAAAATCACTAGGTCCTATTTGGAATATAGCATTAAATAATGGTAGGAAACGAAGATTGCACGAATCTGAATCAGAAACTCGCTTAAGTAAAAGAATAAGAACACTGGATGGATATTAACTTATAGAGGTGGTGGGTGAGTAATTCAATATCTTCTAATTTATTATCTGATTGTCTTATAATTTCATCCTTGATTACTTGTTATCTTATTTCTTCTATTATCTTTCGTTCTGTTGTTAGTGTAGCGCCTTTAGCAAACATTTATCTTTACATGATGGGAAGGTTTATTATTTTTTAAAAAAGCCCAAATTTCTTTGCACTATTACTAGTATCTTCCTTTATCTGGCAATTTTCAATTTCTTTTACGAACCGTTTAATTTAACTTTCTACCCTTTTGAAACACTTTATCCGTTTCTAATTTAATTTTGCTACCTCTTAATTATTTATTCTATTCATAGTATCTTGCCCCCTCCTCACCGGAATACAACTCGTAATTACTTCATTTGGAAAAGTACGTGTAAAATAAGTCTGACGTGTGCATTTAGGAAGTGACAGTTATCATTTTAATTTCACTTGAATGACTGTTACACGTGGCTGTAATTACATGTAGCAGATTAGTTCTCAGTCTTAAGTAAACGCTCACGCACATACACACAAACACGCTTATCCAGTGAATAACCAGATGTTGCCAAATCTCTGTAATTTCACTGGGATGAGTGTACACGTGCATTAACTGATTACTCCTCAATCCAAAACAAACGAGAACACATACACACAGGCATGACGTACGCTTATCTAGTGAGTTGTCAGTACTTGCCATTAAATCACTGTAATCTCATTGCGATGAGTGTATACATGCAGACATATACACAAACCAATTTAACATACACTTTCCTAGCATTTTTTTAAAAAACGTTATGCTTAAGAGATCTAAAAACAAGTATAAATGAGGCAGTTTAAACTAATATTTCCACTTGACATACTGATTGTCAACTTAGTGGGTGATGTATTTTCCATTGAAAAAGACCTCCGTACCCGGAGGTCGAAATATGTGGGGAAATCATGATGACAGTGGATTCGAACATTTCGGTATGCAATCCGGAAAATCAGGGTAAAAGTGGCAAATCAGATTATTTACCAACCCAATAATCAAATAAAAAACCTAGATATATATATATATATATATATATATATATATATATATATAACTACAGTTCAATGCTTATTTATGATCAATGGCACAGATCTAACAAACGCAACTAGAAGTTATATACCGCTTACACTTCGAGCGTCCATGTACATATACTGTACGTCCAACTCCTGGTTTCCACCATGCTCTTTATGGAAGATGGCAAACGCCGCTTGAATGATTTTCGCATAGCGTCGTTGTTCTATACGATCATCTGAGGGAAATATGCGACGCCATTCGCCACAGTGCTCGTTCTCAAATAGCTTCAAAGCGGAAGTTTGACGCAGGCGGCAATACTGCTGCTCCTTTGAATATTTCAATGCAAAAATATAATGTGCATCTGTAAGCTTTTGAAAGTCTAATGAATTCGCATGCGGCCACTAAGCTGACGTAAGGTTACAACCAAAAACGTGTGAATATAAAAAGCGTTGTCACAATAAATTTGTTCACAATTGTTCGTGTTGTTAATATCTTAAAAGTGTACCATTTTTTTAAATTCACAAATCAATTTAAGGTTATTCGGTGTGTCTACGGGCAACCTTTTTTAAAAACAATAAATTTAAAATCAAGGAGAAGAGCTTTTAAATGTTTGACAAACCCGGTTTCAATCTACTCGTCTACTATGCGTTTCCACAAAATTTAAATCGCGATTCTAACCATAATTGCTTTTGCAAGAAGTCGCACAAAGTAGTCGACAATTCAAACTTTAAGTAATATTCTAAACTTTAGACTTCATATTAATGATAGGCGCAAATCTTCGTCTCGTCAGGAATAAATAATCAGCGTTAGTATCGTTCCCACGTGCAAAAATAAACAGAAATTTTATCATATATGAGAAACATTTCTTTGCTATTTCCTACTTAAGTATTCACACACACACACACACACACACATATATATATATATTATATATATTATATTTATATATATATATATATATATATATATATATATATATATATATTAGACTTGCTGAGTAATGCGATAATTGTGGATATGTGCAAGTGTTTTAAAATATAAATAATAAACGTTGATATATTTTATGCTAGGCACAACAAACAGAGATTTAAAGAATGGAGAGAGTGTAGAATTTGCTGTTCTTAAAATCGTTTACTCTTGGAAAAAGAAACGTTGAAAAAAAGGTCTATATTTTATAGCGAATAATGACCAGTTCATTTCGTGAATACTTAAAAAAACAAATTATACTGTTTCAATTATATCACTTCTAGGTTTTCGTTTGATTAAGTGAATGTGTTTCAGCTTTACTTTTATCTATTTTCCGCAGTCGTACGATTGTTTATGGTTAATTGCTCGGTGATTTGTGAGCTCGTATGGGTTGGTAATTGTGTGTGCGTAGGAGTTATTATTAATGTATAACAAAGTGATGCTTGAGATTTAGTTACACTTGCCAAAGATGCATAATCTGGCGTTCATCCTTCCGTTTTGCTTTTACGTAGCAAACTGTAATTCAAATTAACATTGGTTGCTCGGGTGGTGATAACATGTACTATAATCAAGGTTGTGAACTTGATATAAACACTTGGCCCATTAAGTAAATACATTTGTCAGTATAAACTAAGAATTGTAGAGTGTAGAAAAGGCAATTCATCCAGAAGACCGGTTTCGTCCTTATTGGGTACTCATCACGTCCTGGCTAGAATTTCCTGCGGACAGAGCTCAAATCTGCCCGCGGGAAATTCTGGACGAAACCGGTCTACTGCATGAATTGTCTTTTCTACGCTATACAATTCTTAGTTTATACTAATAAATGTAAGAACTTAATGGGTCAGGTGTTTATATCATGTTCGCAACCTTGATTATAGTAAACAGGAATTCGTTATATATGCATACAATCTTCATATTAGGATGCACTAAACTATGGTATATTTGCCGGCTAAATTGATTCCATCTCGAATAAACTAGTGCGGGAAATGATGGTTATCTCTTGCGACCAACTGGTTCGTCGTAGACAAGCATACTTGTCTCTGCACGGATACGCAAATGTGTTAACTTTGTGGGATATGGCAGAAGGGTGTTTAAACTCATAACTCTATTTTTTTATTTGAAAAGGCAGTAAACACCAACATTCTGGAAGTTTTTGTTCGTGATGCACGTAAGTTTTTGCGTTGTTTTTTTTTAATTGGAAGGTAAAGAATATATGGAAAATGCTGTTCCTTAACAGTAATTGTCGAGGTCGCATACTCATATTTAAGGAAAGATCTCGATATGTATGGGATCCAAAACAAGTTTTGTAGGTAATTAAGTTGTCTCACCGTCCAATTCTCTGAGAAGATATTCCGGATCCTGACGACTAGGCTTATCACTAAGTTACTTCTTCGAGTTTTAGTTATGACAATGTTGTTGTGAAAAGAAAGTTCCATACAATTTGCTTTTCTGAAAGTAGCCCGCTACTCGTAAGATCTTAATTAAACATTGAATCAAGTGTCAAAAGCCAATTTATCCATTAGACCAGTTTCGTTCCTATCTGGAACTCATCCAGAATTTGCCACTACAGTGGCTCGAAGTGTGACACATTTACTACGAAGTCTGTAATTCAATACGCTGCACCACCGCTACCACATACTAAACGCAGTTTTAAATGATCAAATAACATTTTTGTTAGCCTAGGCTTCAGATGAAACCGAGTTGGAATCGGTTAAATCTTTATTTTCAAACAATTCACTCCCAGTCTGTCAAAATACAACAGACACCATTTCACTTGGAGAATTAAATTCAATTGAAGCCCAAAAGCAGGATTTTGATTACATAAATGTTGTCAATATAAACTAAATATGAAAAACTATATAAATAAACGAGCAATAATTGTGCAGGCGGTGATAAAATACTAAACTGCTGGATTCATATAAACTCCAAACTCATTGCTGTTCGGAGCCTCTTCCATAGAACTACTAACATCCAGAGGTCTCTGAATCTGAACAAAAGATTGGCTATCAGATAAATAATGTTCGTTGCGGAGAACTAACGTATATATGTAATTGTGAATTAGGTGTTGCGAACCTAGCAACAAGGTAATTAAAATATAACCAGAAGGATAAACCAAAATCAACATGAACAGAAGGTATTAACGCGTGTGCACATTGTTTTCGAGCATACAGGATATTCATCTGTAGGAGCCGGTATTTCGCCCTATAATCACTATATTTTTGGGTGAGGAATGTGGGACAACTGGACGGTACAATCTCCTATAGGAATGTGTAAACCTGCAGTAGTAGAGCTAACTTCATATAAAATCTTCGACAACGCGACAGATTTTAAAACTAAGGTAACCGAATAGGTACATGGTACCAAAAATACGATAGCGGAATAGGTACATGGTACCAAAACTACGTCGCCGAGTCGGTATATGGTATCAATCCAATGGAATTCAAGGTATACTTAAGTTCAGCAAAATTAAGAATTATATCATTTGCATAGCCGTAACTCCAGAAGATCCATACACTCTGGCCTTGATAGATTTTGAAGTCGCATTGTCGAAGACATTATATGAAGTTAGCTTCACTAATGCAGGTTTAGACATTTCAATAGAAGATTGTATCGTCCAGTATTTGGCTATCAAAGTTCGTGAAATGATGAACATCATTGCCAGCTCGATATGGTCGTTGACGCAGAGAACCATACTGATGTTCATGTGATACAAGCAATATATTGGACATATCTTCTTCTATGGATTCTGATGTCTTAACTTATTGTGAATGATTGAAAGCGACTTTCTGCCATCGCCCATCACAGTCTTGTTTTATAGGATGCGAAGTATTAAAGGGTGGAATTTTGCATCGACAGCTGTTGATATTGGATTCATCCGTGGTGTCAATTACTCAGGTGCGATGGCCATCATGGCTAAATTTTGTAGAGCTGGGACATTCAATTCCATGCTGATAGAGGTGCTCGATAATTCGTCAAATCTGGTTGTGTCAAGCAGCATAAACTTGAATGTCTAATGAGGTTGCAAATCCACCAATGTATCAGCTACTTAAATCAAGGTTGCGATCTTGATGTTAACACCAGTCCCATTATATGCAAACGTATAGTGTAGAAAAGGCAATTAATCCATTAGACCGGTTTCGTGCTTTTTGGAAACTCATCACATACTGGCCAGAATTTGCCACAGACAGGGCTCGAACTTAGGCACATATGCATCTGAGTTTGTGACTCTATCCACTGAAACATCGTTCTACACGTCACACGCAATGTTCAGTCATATACTAACTTATGATTTTGGATAACCTTTCCTTCAGTTGTAGCCTATGTGGCATCCCTTTAGACCTAAAGTTCCAACTAACCTCCCCAAATCAGTCATTATAGAACAGACACCATAAAACCTGGGGAAGTGTTGATTAATTAAACATTTATATAAGTAAAGGTGCAATAATTGCGCACGCGGAGATAAAAATTATTTAAATCAAAGTTGTTCTATAATAGCAGTTTTGGAGTGGCTAGGTGGAACGTTAGGTCTAAAGAGGTGCTATATAGCCACCTCCAGAGGAAAAGGCTAACCAAAAAACATTAGTTAGTACATAACTTAAAATTATGTGGAGCATGCGGCAGAGTGGCTCAGTGATTAGAGTTCCTAACTCTGAAGCAGATGTGCCGAGGTTCGAGCCTTGTCCGAAGCAAATACTGGAGAGTATGTTAAGAGTTCCAAATAAGAAAGGAACTGATCTTATGGATGAATTGACTTTTTAACACTATCCAATACTTAGCTTATACTGACAAATTTATGTACATAAAGGGACTGGTGTTTATATCAAATAAAACTAGTTACAATGGCGCCACGAATGAATTAGAACCATTAAAGCGAATATTACGCGATAGTTACAGGAACTAAAATTGAACATTATTAAAACTTTGCGCCGGAAACATCGGGAATTCTCTATCGCATAGTTCATTAATACTGAATTCCATCTTGTATATTGGTTTTATGCGTTGTTAAATTGTAATCGTTCAACTTGTATTGCATTGTATTCATTTGGTCTGTGAGGCTATTTGTCGAAACCAGAACACAACTCGTGTATACCGACGACTTTGCATTTCGTTGCAGCTGCAATTTTCAAGATTTCTAAACCGTTTGGTTCACATATCAGATATGGAGAATGCTTCGTTGGAGTCTACGTGCGCATGAATCTACAGGAAATTTAAATGTTACTTATTAAGTGAAAATGAACTTTACTCACGTGTGTATGATTGATGCGAATACACTTTAAATGTTCATGACTACTATAAACGGGTTAACTCCATCAACTTCGACTTCCATCTGGTGCGTACTGTGAAAAAGATTAGACAGACGTGCGGAACAAGCGCAAAAACCGTCCTGCTGCTTGGAGGGCGTACTGGTGGTAAATTTAAGGCAGCGGTGAGCGCCTAATAAATCCTCTTGTTGGGCCATCGTACAGCAATTAGCTGGCTTTAGACTTGTTCTCCGCACCTGGACAAACTTAAGCATTCTGGTAGGCAATACGATGCAATAACAGCAGTTGTAATTAAGCCAACACGTCAAAATCTGTTCAATTAATATCCAGGGCAGCTTCACATACTTGTTCGAGGAGACCAACTCGAGCGTGCATAATTTAAAGGCGCTGTGAACGGCAGATTCAGCCATGTTCACCTGTAAGGTTTCTCCGTTATGATAATTTAATTAAAAGCGGATGATTTTTTGGTTACTTAATGTCATTCATAAGCAGCTTATACAACGATGTTTTGTCCATTTGAGAGCAAATTTCTGATAAATGAGAAATTACCTGGTAGATTAATACGATGACAAGGTTTAGGCTAAGCTTCTTATTCTTCTTTATGAAATAATGTCTGTCCTATGTCCTTTTGTGTGTTAAGTGTAAAATCCAGGTCATATTAACATTTAATTACCAGCACCCGCTCTGTTTTAAATTAAATTTAGAAGCACTGGTAATCCGAGAACTTAAAGAGCCATTTTGTATACTTCCTAATTTAAAGTTATTATATTCCATGTACAGCGTATATTTATTTATAGATCATTTTCATGTATAATTACACGAACCACGTCTGGATTATCAATACTGTCAATTATCATCGACTTGACGCAGTATCGATACCTTAAATACTGGTACATAATTCGATATGATCTAAATTAAAGCGAGGTTTTGAAACATATGGTTCCTGAACTATTCGATTTTTCATAAGCGGATAGCATTGCTTTCATTTTAAATTTCATTAAATAATTAATTCACATTTTCACATTTATCGGAACATATTTATGGCAGCATATCCATTATACGTTTCACTAAATCCCTTCTTTATTGTCATAACATCACAACGACTTTAATAACGAAAGGATCGCGGTAATTCTATGCATTATTTGAACATAGTTTACTGTGGCGCGTAATAAATTAAAGTTCTTTTCTGCCAGGCTAGACATATAGTTAGATACTGTTTGTTGCAGAGAAATAATATATATGCAATTGTGTATTAGGTGTTGCGCATCTAGTAACAAATTAGTTCAAATAGAACCACAAGGATAGACCAAAGTCAGCATGAACGAAGGTTATAATCTCATGTGCTCATCTGTTTCGTGAATACTGGCGACTCATCAATAGGAGCCGGTAATACGTACTATGCCCACTATATATTTTGGTGAGGAATGTTGGGCATTTGGACGGTGCAATCTTCTATGCGAATGAGTATACCAGCAATACTGGAGTTAACTTGATGTGAAGTCTTCGTCGATGAGACTTCAAAACCAATTCACTATATATAATATATACCGAGCCTGTAAAGGGTACCAACATCATGATTTTCGAGTCTGAACATGGTACCATCATAATGGATTTGAAGACATGCCAAATTTAGTTTTCCAAATTCGAACTCTATATTTCACCTGACGGAAAGGAATTAGTATTATTCAAATAAACCTAGTTATCTAATGGAATATCGTAAAACTGCCCAATGCGAATAGCTAATATCTTGTCTTCAAGTATTCGTCATCTGAAATTAAATTAACTGTTCAAAAATGATACCTTTTTGTTATTGCCACCCACGAACCATATTTAAATAAACTAACATCATAATTAGCACCTAAATAAGCTTTAAAAGTAACATTTTGCACGGCAGGGAATAGATTTATTACCTTGTCTTTGTTGGGCGGTAAAATGTTCCACTTCACATATTGATTGTGGGATGTGCTTTCCGTTTAAAAAGGCTTCCGAAACCGGAAGTCGAAATATTCGGATTAATAAGGAGGACAGTAGGAGCATACACCCTGTTGTGCCCAATAAGGATAAGGTAATTAACATCGTAATATTTGACTTTTGGTCAGCATCGACGAATTCTGTCAGTGAAAAAGAGTGATCACTTCATTTTAAATTTTCTAGCCAGTTGTGTTGAATAGGGTTATTTATGTAGGTCAACAATTACCCATATAAAATAAATTAATTTGTTTTTTGAAAATTTGAATTTTTCATTGGCTTCTTAGACGAAGTTTACGTGTAAAAAAATTTTGTAAATAATTTTTTAAATTTAATTTTTAATAATTAATAAAAAATTTCGATTTTTTTCACTTTGCTAATCAGTTTTCTTTTTCTGAGTTGGGAGTTTTGATTTCGCACTGGTCTATTGTGTGCACGAGAAAGAGAGAGAGAGAGAGAGTTGAATTACTCGTTTTACTTATACTAAACTGGCTGTAAATTATATCAATGAATAGTTACAATTGACAAAAAGAATATTAAATGACTGATATAACGAGAAGCATGCCAATTCTCACCTAAGATACGTATAACCCGGTTCTTAGTTTTAAGGCTTTCATTTTCGTCTAGTTAATCTACGGTATTCAGAGAGACAGCTAGGTGTCACACTAACTGATTTCAATACAATTATGCGTAGAAAGCCTCATTTTGGCGTGATGAACAAATGGTTCACGTATGAGGACACAGTACACATAGCCGTGGGACTTAGAGCAGTTAGCCTAGGGGAGAGGGTTGAGAAAGATAGGAATACCAAGCTACATTGTCAACTCATTCGCTCTAGTCTTGACGAATATCCTGGATAAAATTGTTTCTGTCAGGTTCGGTGTCGGAAACGAACAGTTTTGCATATTAATACTTTTAATAAATATTCAGTGGTATTATACATAAAAAACACATTCTACCAGTTTAGATATTCGTTCTCTCAGAAAATTCGCCCTGTCTACCGATTTTAATTCCGTCAGATTACCAGTTTTGGCATTTGTTGAAGAAGCACTGTCTTTGGAGAGCGTGTTTGCTTTTGATTTTGAGGCGACGGAGGTTGATGATGACGATGATGATGATGACAAAGACTTAGACCTGGCTGATTTTGGCACATGATTAGTTTTGTTGGTCACAGATGGTGAGGACACAGCTGCTGACAGTAGATTTGCTGATTCATTTAATGTCACCTTTAAAAACGAAGTTGTGTTCGAATACGTTTAATAATCAATTTTATCGTAATTTATATTTGATCAAAATAAAAAGGAAAAATAAATTACATCTTGCATATTTTTCAATGATTCATTTCACATATTCACATCAATTACTTCATAAATAAAACTGAATGTTCGGTTTTTTAAGAGCAAACGTGCAGGTTAATTGGTATTTGAAATTATATGCAGTGCTATCCTCACATGCTAATGGGCTACGTTTCCAGATACGGTAAGTCGATGCCAATTTTGTTTTGTAGATATGCCAGTCATATTTTGACCCACCATATTTAGTAATACGAAGTCCTCTATCCCATGAAGCTTGAGGTCTACTTGAAACTGTAGATCTGCAGGATTCAACACCTGTGTCATAATCATGTTTATCCTACACTCTTTATATTGTGGATGCCTCTAATATTGGAATACGACGTTCTCCGCCCTACCATACCGTGAGTATACTAGGTAATGTCGATCAGTCGAAACTGTCGACGTATTAATATCTCATTTCTGGTCTCATCATCAAGAATTTAATTACACACAGTGCACTTTCCCTCACAAATAATGACTATGGTAGCTTTCGCGTTCCAAACTCATCTATTTATGTTTATTATGAAACATTCTTAGTCACAGCACGTCTGCTACGGAATCTGGTGCCCTAACCACTAAGCCACTCTGCCGAATACTACACACATTTATTTCAATTTTATATTAACTAACGTTTTTCAGTTAGCCTTTCCTTTAGATGGCTCAGTGGTTAGAGCACCAGATTCCGAAGCGACGTGCCCAGATTTTTGACCATGTCCGCGGCAAATTCTGGACTGTACGTGATGAGTTCCCAAAAAGAATGAAACTGGTATACTGGATGAATTTCCTTTTCCACTATACAATACTTAGTTTATACTGACAAATGTATGTACATAATGGATCACATGTTTATATCAAGATTGCCACTTTGATAAAAATAAATGTTATCAGAGCTTGCGCAACCAATGTTCGTTTATTTATATAACTTTCTTTGTTAGTACATAAGAGTATTCTTTTTAACCTGGTAAATTTCATGTCCGATGAAGTCGCTTCCATTACTAGAATAACCTCGCATACACTTCATAAATTTATTCATTGATTGCTCAGTACGATCGTCAAATTTAGAATATCTACGGTTTCCTTTCGTGCGTAGTAGATTTGCACTTCCAGTTTCGCAAAGATGCGATTGATACCCATTTCCAAGCACGCTTCGAGTTCCTTTTCGTGATGACTGGGTGCAGATTCGTTCCTTGGATGAATCAGAATCTGAAGCTATCTCCAGTAAAAGATCACAAACATCACATTAAGACTGGCTTATTAGTTGGCTTATTATTTAATTAGTCGTTAATCAATTATTGAGAATATACTCCTTCTAAATTTCTCCCTTAACTGTTCGTTTGATTTTAAATCTCTTAGTGAATTAAACGCCTCATTATTGGCTTCTATTTTATATGGCTTATACTTCGTTGAAATAATTTTCTAAATTTTCTTGTCTAACTGTCACTTATTTAATTTAATACCTTAATTAACCTCCATCCTACCTATTGATATCACTCTAGTAATACAGTATTTCAAACGTTAAAGCTAAATAATTAGTCTGACGCGTGCAAATTGTAAACTAATGTCAATTGACTGCAGTTTCATTTAGATGGCCGTACATGTGTGTTAATTATATTTAAATGAATCTTTTTATTTTATGTATACACTTACACTTGATATGGCAACAACTGTTAATAAACAAGCCTATCCTGAGTAAAATATGAGTGGTTTGAATATAATTTTACACATGCATGGCTCGATCGTATTTCTAATTTTATCATATCCAATGGCATGTGGTTGTGATGAGTGGTTCTGATTTATGGATTCATGCATTACTGCATCTTTATATTTCTAATCGTAGTCCGGTTAAACTGGATAACCTATGCGTGAAATTTACAGCGAATTAAATTATATTACTTTGATCATGTTTGCGATTTTGATATAAACACCTTACCCATTATCTACATACATTTATCAGTATAAACTATGTATTGTATAGTGTGGAAAAGGCGATTCAACCGGTAGACCGGTTTCGTTCTTATTGGGAACTCACATGTATTTTGCAGAATTTTCCGCGGACAGGACTCGAACCCGGACACGTCTACTTCTGAGTCTGTTGTTCTAACCACTGAACCATCCAACATTATACAATACGTAGTTAAGGAAACTGTGCCACACGTAATTATTTCTATTAAAATTAGATTTTTCAAATCCTTGACGGACAGCCTGTAAATAAGCAAATGAATTCGAGTGAAAATGATTCTATGTTACCAATATCGTGGTCAATAAAGAAAGTTCGACGCATGAAAGGAAAGTTTTGTCAGACCACTAACGCAATTATGGCACTGGCGCTGATATCTCCTAGGTCCTTTACTAAGCAAGCACTAGTACACTTCCGTTGGGTTAAGACATTATTCGGAAATAGTAAATCGTACTGATTCATCATTTGGATTGTAACAAAAATCGGTATCGATTTGGCGGATCCGCTGCCTGTGTCTTATGGCTGGACAGCCTATCTTTTCCCCCTGGACGAAATATTTACCTGGGGTGTCGACATTTTTACTTCTGAAAAAACGCCAAATGTAAAGATAATTAGGTGATTAGAAGTACGATGTCTCAGTCCTGTTGCTGCAAAGTTCGTGTCTAAAAAATGAATCAGTGGTTGAAGAACTATAAAATTAAACATGCCAAAGATGAATTGTATAACACACAGGCTTACGCCACGAGTAAGCGAGCAAAATTTAGGATGAAAGCGGATCTGCAATGTTGGTGCTACAAAATTTCTGGTTCTTAGCGGGCCGTGCGATTTACACTATCAAATGCGTCAGGCATTGCTCCCGCAGTCATCGTCTGTGGGGAATAGATAAGTCTTCCTGGTAAACGCGTAACATCATGAACAACAGTTCAATGTACAATATCAGATATTCAGAAGTACCCACAGCAACTAACACATTAATTATGAGCTAAAAAGTGACAGAACTAGGACCCATAACGTGCCTGGGACCACACCATGGTGGCTAAATTTGGATCAACGGTGCAATACACTATCAACGATGGTTCGTATCGGATGGAGAAGGTGATCATGAAGAAAAAACTTTTTTAATCACCATGCACGATGGGTCACACTGTAAGCAATTAATTTACTGTTTTGGTAAAATGTTCGAGACATAGAGCGGAAAACTATTAATCTCACATCAGGCCGGTTAACGCACATACCGGCTCTTTGCTAAAGCAAACGACAGCTACTCGACGTGTCGCTGAGATCTAGGGAAACAAGTATTTATAAAGCGAACAGACACGTAAACTAATGACACATAGGCTTTTAACGTATCCAAATATCAGACTCACGTTGTTCAAAGCTTGATTAGTTGATTTCTGCAAACTTTTAAGTGAGTCAGTGTTTTTAATATTGTAGTCGTTGCTCGCAATTTTGTCTGAAGTGCCTGTCGATTTTTTACCTTCAGCTGATTTAAACGTCGTGCGCGAATGAACTGGATCTATGTGAAATAGACGAGTTCTACTTCTGTCTGATTTGACACGCTCCATTGTAGAACCCTTCTGTCTATCACAACCGCTGCATACGTAAATTTCATATTTGTAAATAATATAGTAGAAATTGCAAATGCTTTACAAGTTTATATCTGACGTGCAATTTCCAGAATATTATCACTAAATTAAGGTTAAGAACAAATTTGAAGTATACACAAAGAGTAATACACGACTTATTGTTAAAATCTGAACAAAAAAGTATGTTGGCATTAATCGAGCGTTAGTTGCGCAGGTGGTATATACAATTATATAAGTTAAGTTTCATGTAAACACTAAGACGATTCATTTGTTAATAAAAATTAAGCGTTGTATACATAATAGAAATGGAGCTTATTCTAAGCTTGCAAACATAATTTCAACATGAAACAATCAATGATTGCGTGGGTGGTGGTAACAATTTTTTAAAATCAAGTTTGCGAGCTTGAAGAAAACACCAATCCCATTTTATTTAACCAGTTATCGAACAACATAGCAAAACTACCTCCAATCGCATGCACTGAAGCGTTTCGACCTTCCATAATCATCAGCAGAGTACGAAGACATACGGACTAGCGAGGATAAAACCGCAATGAAAATATATAGAAATCAAAGTTAGATATGCGGCTCTCACCTCTAGCAATCTCGCATTAATTGTACTTGACTAGAAATGTCAGCTGCACAATTTCTATGAAGTCACGAACACTAACTACAGGTGAAAGTCGCATATCTTATTCTGTTTTCCATATATGTTAGTTGTGGTTTAATCCTCGCTAGTCAGTTTGCCGTCGTACTCTGATGATGATCATGGAAGGTTGAAACGCGTCAGTGCGTGCGACTAGCGGTAATTTAGTCATGTTCTTCGACGACTGGATAAATCCAATGGTATTTTGGTTCATTTCATGATCAAATACATGATTTAAAGAATTGATTTAATTATGTATAAAAACATAGTTGATATTGTAACAAACAAATTCTGCAATTCTAAGCTAATCATTACCAACCAGACCAGATATAATGACGTGAAATAATTTCGCGCCAAACAGTAGGGATTAAAAATTTAAATGGTTTTGCATTTTTATCTTTAAACGGTGGTAAGTGGTTAAGAATATATTGATTTCAAAATGGCAGCAATTTATCATTTATATTTAAGCACATTGGACTATATTATTTTATTTCGTGTTTGAATTCTTTCAATAATGTATGGGCATTTTCATCGTGAATAATTGTGAATTAATACGTCTGGGTTTGTAAGAAATCTCTCCAAATCATTCATAGTCTACAAATTCTCATGTATTTGCGGTAGCACATATATCGGACGTACGAAGAAGCAATCGATAAACAGAATTCAGCAACATTTGCCACAGAAATAGATTAACAAAGGCTTCGCACCGTCAAGAAAATCAGCTATTTCCGATCATATATTGGCAACGAGGCACCCAGTCAATTCGACCAATTTCTCAATTCTACATAAAGCAAAATCAAAAAAATTATTATTTATTTATGAAGCCCTTTATATAAAAACAACAAACACCTGACCTAAATATTCAAAAGTATCATCAACATGATATTCTAATCGACTGGCTAAGAATAACAAAATTCAACAGCAATTTACTAGAATCCAGGCAAGACCGAACAGGCCCTCGACTAGAATCAACAAGCATTCAATCGGATTGGCAACAAACAGAAGAGGAAATAACAGAGGCGCATACGGTTATATTGGCCTTCAACACTGCAATCCACACTGGCGCTGTTACCATGTGCAGAACACAAATTTGCGCAACAAGGTGAAACGATAAACTACACTGGGAAAAATAGCATGTATGTAAATGAATGATTGTAGAGCGATGTTTAGTATTCACGAAATAAATGGCCTTTAATAAAAACATTGTGTCATTCTTTCTAATTAGGAAATATGCTGTGTAATGTTGAAGGCAAGTAGACGTATATATATATATATATATATATATATATATATATAAGATCTGTAAATGCTCTAATCCTTAGTAGTCACGCACACATTGTAAATGTCAGCAATGTTAGCTAAACAAGTTATATATAGTCAAGGACAAAAGTTCTTTTCAAATTTCGTTACGTTTAAACCAGTTATTCAATAAGGTAATCATTTATTGCGCAAACGATAATAACAAGGACTTAATTCAAATATACAAACGCAAGATGAACACCATTAACATTCTACTTGTCGAGTCTCACAACATTGCCAAATTACCATCCCTAATAATTAAAAACGAGTTTCGAAGTTCTATGATCGTCATTAGAGTTTGTGGGCAAATAACCTAATCAGGATCAAACAAAAATGAAGAAATGTCAACAAAATTTTTTTTTAAATGCGGCTCTCACACCTTGTTGTCTTGCATATACGTTAATTGACTGGAATGTCGAATGCAAAATTTTGATGATATGTGTATTTGTGGCTCGCAACCCTCACTTAAATAATTGTTTTCCCCATCCGCGAATTCTGAAATTGCACAATGCAATAATTTATAAATGTGTAGCGCAAAATGCAAAAAGGTCACGTATATGACTGAATAGAAATTTTGCAGCCATCTTTCCAGTTAGGTACAATTTATACGTAAAAACAAGGGATAAAATCACATTTATGATGTTTCAACCCTCATTAATCAATTTTCCGTCGTGGTCTGATGGCTATTAAGGAAAGTCAAAACGCATGTCAGTACCAATCATTAAATTGGTCAAAAAACTGAAGTAACTTATTGCAAGCGGAGTTTTTATGCACGGTGCAAAAAGATAACTTTTTCATGAGCTGACTCCATGAGATATAATCCAACTTCAACGAACATTAGTTGCACGGACGGTGATAACAAATAATTTTAATCAAGGTTTCGATCTTGGTATAAAGACCTGAACCATTATGTACAGATAGTATTCAGTATAAACTAAGTATCCTATAATTTATAAAAGGCAATTCAACCAGTAGACTTGTTTCGTCCTTACTGGGAACTCATCAAGTACCGTCTAGAATTTGCCGCGGAGAGAGCTTGAATCTGGCACGTCGGCTTCGGAATCTGGTGCTCTCACCACTCAGCCATCCTGTCGCATACTACACCCAACTTTCAGTTATATACTAATTATGTTTTTCGATTAGACTTTCCCTATAGATGTAGTCTATATGCCATCCGTTTAGACCTGAAGCTCCAACTAACCGTCTCCAATCTGTCAATGTAGAACAGACAGCACGCTACATGAGAACTTTCATTGAAATGAACACTTATATAATTAAACGAACATTGGTTGCGCGGGCGTTGATAGCAATTACTTTAATCAATGTTGCGATCTTGATGCAAACACCTGGCACATTATTTACATAAGTATAAGCTAAGTATTGTATAGTGTAGAAAAGGCAATTCATCCAGTAGACTGGTTAGTGTTTTTAAGTTCCGGCAACGATTTTCCGAATTTACAATACATATGACAACATAATTCTGAAAATTCTGTATAAGAAACGCACATTAGCGTCGCTGAGATGTAAAATTTGAGTAACCATAAGACCCCGAGTATAAAAAGAGATAGCAAATAGGTGGACGGAAAGGAAGAGACAAAATCTTGCCTAGCAGCTGCAAAATGATTAGCATGGATGAACAAAGTAGATATTTTGCGAATTCCCACAAACTTATATTTATTATTATGTGTGTATGTATTCACTAATTATTTGGAATATAATTCCATACATAGACCCAGACAAAGAAACAAATTTATTGCCATGGGTATATAGAGAAATATACACAAACAGGGCAAGAACCCAATTTTTGGATCGACTTTGTAACAGTTTTTGTTGTGTTGTTGATCATTTTTGGGCAACTTTGAGTGTGTCTCTGAAGAAGACAATCGGTAAGAATTGACAAAATTAATGCCTACAAAGATATTAATGTTAAAACAAAAATGGATACCCATAACTTGTTTTATAAGGCCACCGAAAATCCATAAAATGATACAATATTTCAACATGTAAATAATTTTATAAATTTACTACAAATTCACAGGAAACACCACATATGTGTAGCTGTCTTGTATATATTGTGGAATCTGCTTTTTATTTTGAATGACAAGATGGTCGATGGGATCTTGTTTCTCCAGTTTAGAAGCGAATTAAGCTTATATTATAAATAAATTCATAACATTATAAACTTTACTACAGTAATCCCGTAAGTTTAAGTAATTTAATTAGTTATTTCATAAAAAATCTGTCTATTCTCTAAAAAAATAATTTTTTAAGATGCATAGATATTTCCAATATGACCAAACCAAGTTAGAAGAAATATGGCATTTCAGGACGAGCGTCCATTGTTTTGCAATGTTGCCTTTATATAAAGAATTTTATGCAGCTTGAATGATTGAAAAATTGTTTACAACAGGCAACGTGCTTTAGTTATGAAATCAAGTTTCTATGAAAACTTCTTAGTGTTCACTCTGCTTATATGAAACGTTGCAAATTTTGAAACAAATTATTTTGTACTGGACCAGGAAGACGAAACAAGATCAGCATGAGCAAAACATGTTATTTCATCGACACATTATTTGATTGATATTTCACTACACCTCAGTAGAAATCTGAGCTCTAATCTAGGACATAATGAACATTTATTGAACAGACTTGGTGCATATTAGAATCTAGTAGGAACGAAATGCATGCGCCAACTGTATTACAACAGTTTTGTTCTGACTTCCCTTTACCCTTCTGTTTTTGTATAAACTGACTAGATACTGTCGAAGACACGCTTCATAAAAACATACATGCAGGTTTATAGCAACCAAAAAGTAAATACCTAAGGCCTGTTAGACGCAAAGTATCTCGTAGAAGGCCGTCTCTCACGTGGACATCAATCTCTTCATCAGAATCAAATCTCGGCGACTGATTCACTTTAACCATCCAGGGGCGCAATTCGTTGTCGGTGAGAATGTCGAAACCAAGCAATTCTTGGACATACTTCAGTGGAAGGCCAACTGCCATTGAGCTATTTTGCTGTGATGAACTTTCACCAATAAAATTTGCAAACAAATGGCCAAAATGTAATGTTGTTTAATTCCCCATTACAAAATGAAGTGGGCAATTGTTGTAAAATGTCAAAAAATGACTTGATATCCATTTACAAGTATGTATTAGGTGTTGCGAACCTAGTAACAAATTAGTTCAGTTGTGACCAGAAGGATAAACCAAAGGCAGCATGAACGGAAAGTATAATCTCATGCACATTCGTTTCGTGCTTACTGGCGACTCATCAGTAGGAGCCGGTATTACGCCCTTTAACCACTATATATTTGGAAGAAGAATGTGGAATAATAGGACGGTACAATCTCCTAGACGAATGTGTAAACCTGTAATAGTGAAGCTAACATCATCTAAAGTCAACGACAATGCGACTTCAATGCTAACTCACACTATATAATATATATACCGAGTCTGTAAAGGATACTAACACTATGGCTATTGTGCTAGTAACTGATACCTTTTTAAATCGATGAGTACCGGATACTAACACTATGGTTTCCGAGTCGGTACATGATACCAACCTGATGGATATAAATTTATGCTAAAGTTCACCGAAATTGAGAATTACAACAATTTCTGAACACCTGCTACTCCAGTAAATCCACATTCTTCGACCAAATATATAGTGGTTAAAGGGCGTAATACCGGCTCCTACTGATGAGTCGCCAGTAAGCACGAAACGAATATGCATGAGATTATACTTTCCGTTCATGCTGCCTTTGGTTTATCCTTTTGGTCACAACTGAACTAATTTGTTACTAGGTTCGCAACACCTAAAACATACATGCATATATATTAGGTCTTCGCAACAAACAGTATTTACTTGGTATCCATATATCCTTATAAGCGCAATCTCATTATTGTTAAAATAAAAAAAATATAAGGATCAAAAATTGTCAAAGACAAATATTTTTTAAAAACTTTTGTCTTATGTCCGATTTTGAAATTTCTCACCTGGAACATTAAAATGAGTGCCCATCATACGAAAAAAATGTATTTAAAGCATGATAAGTACAATTAGATAATACATAAAATATTGCTCAATATTTTCTTACTTTACCATAATATACATTATTAAAGTGATTTTTTATGTACAAAAATAGTCACGCTTGAATAGGTGTTAAGACATGTTATTTAAATATATAATAGAATAAACTATAATGACTGGATTTAATTACATGACTTAGTGTGGCGCATGAGCAGATTCTGCTACGCGGTAAATAGGTTGCAAGACTTCTAAGTAAATGTGCCCTTGGTTCGAAGTTAATTCGCGGAAATACTCTGGGCAGTACTTAATGAGGTCTTAATAAGGAAGAAACCGACTTACCGAATGAATTGCTAACGGAAACGTTAAAAATGCTTAATTAAATATATATATATATATATATATATATATATATATATATATATATATATATAAAGTATTGTATGTGTGCCTAAGGTTCACAAAATAACCATCAATGATAAATTTCCTCCTTTCAGACCAATATTATCTATGGTTAACTCTCCGCAGCATGGAGCAGCCAGATTATTATGCCGGATTTTAAAACCTATGATTAAAGGAAGAATGGAACACGTGATACAGGATAGCTTTCAATTTGTGGAAAAATATCGCGACTTGAATTTAAAAGGGAGGAAAATGTTGTCCCTCGATATAAAATTCCTCTTTACTAGTATTTCACTGAATAAAACTATAAATATCCTGTGTGAATATCTGCGCACATCAGTAGCGGAAACATTGATCGAAGCGAACGACATAAGGGAACTTCGTCTATCATGTACATCCAACGTACACCTTTTAACCCAATTAGTCTTTTACAGACAAACGGACTGCATAGGTATGGGTAGTCCTCCTTGACAAGTATTGGCAATTATATATGCAGCATTAAGAAACATCTGGATTAAAACCATTTATCAACGGAGCTCATACTTATGCGCGTTACGTTGACAATACTTTCATGGTCGTTGAAAAGAATAAAGATACAAATGAATTGCTACTTTACATAAACAAGGTAGATCAAGCAATCATGTTTACACTAGAAGAAGAAGAAAACGGATATTTATCTTTCTAGATGTAGGAATAACAAGAGATGAAGAAGGTACCATCTCAAGTTCGGCTCACATGAAATCAAGCTGGACTGGGCAGTATATCCATTATTCCAGTTGTGTACCAAGAGCATACGAAGGAAACATTGCAATCAATTTAGGCACACCAATACGCAAGATTTGTTCACCGAAGAACATTGAATTAGAGCTAAACCTGCTTCGCGAAACGTTGAGAAATAATGACTATCCCGACTATTTTATCGAATATAATTTGAGACCAATTTGGAGGAAAGCAAAATACCTCAGAGATTAACGCTAAGTGTTTCCTTTGGAGGCGATCTTCCAGCGGAGATCTTCAAAAGAAATGTAATTCGGGGAAGTAAAGCTCAGTTTCCGTTAACACAGGTGAGACAATTGAACATGAATTGATTCGGCGGGTGGTGGTAAAAATTATTTAAATCAAGTTTCCGAGCTTGAAGTAAACACCAATCCCATTTTATTTAACCAGTCTTCGAACTACATGGCAAAATTAAAGCCAGCGACTGGCGGTGGTGTGGCTATGTTGTTCGATGACTGGTTAAATAAAATGGGATTGGTGTTTACTTCAAACTAGCAAACTCGATTTAAAAAATAAAGTTGAGAGTGGTCTTCAACAAAAAAAACTTATGCAAACTAATGAAAATGATAACCTCTCCGAGACATCAACACTATTATCTGTATATAAATTTCAATGTATATGTAATGCTCAGTACATCGGCAGATCAAAATAGAGGCTCAAAACTAGAATAAATCAACATCTATCATCACAAATATCGGCAATATTGTTATTTCTAAGACACATTAATTTATCGGATGAAGGCTAGTTCAGGTATGGCAAGCGGGATTTCTAAAATATACATCCATGATTCAAATTTTGAAGGATCCTTAGTTATAAAATAGCGATTGACAGAAGTTGACCCTATTAACGATTTGAATTTTCCTGTTCTACAATAAGGTTTAGGTATGATTTTAAAGCTAGGATATTTAAATTATTGCACACATTTGGACAGTTTTGTACTGGAAATACTTCGGCAATATAAACATGGTACAGATTTAAAATTTAACCACGCAGCTTACATTCTGTATAGAATAAATAATTGCTTCTACAGTGAGGGCTAATGTGATATCATTTATAATTACAAAAACTTACGCTTCAGTTCTTAGTTTCGTTTAGTACCATCAAGGCCTCCTCATGTTTAGTCGCGAAGAAAAGTATTGTAACATAGTTAAAAATAAAGTGAGTAGTCTGGTTCAGACTGGACTAGTTTTATTACTTGTGAATTATTCATAAACATAGTTCTATTAATTGTAATTGTGGAGTCGATATAAGATTGAAAAAAATACTTTCAATTGATATAACAAAAAACGTATATATATATATATATATATATATATATATATATATATATATATATATATATATATATATATATTGTCAGTATAAATAAACATTGTATAAGATATCAAGGGAAATTCATCATGTAGATCGGATGCGCTCTTATTGGGAACGCTTTACATAATTAAACCTATTTACCTCGACCGTCACTTAACCGGGGCACATTTTCTTAAAGACTTTCAATTATCCCTGCCGGACCTTACACGTAATTTTCAATTATATACAAATTTATGTCGTTGGTTAGATTTTTCTCCATTTTTAGGCCGTTGGGCATCTCCTTCGGCCTAAAACTCTGTCATTATTGAACAGACACCATACCACCGAAGAAAGTGGTATTGAATTGAATTTTGATGGCAAGATTAATGAATGTACATATTTCGTCAGTACAAAATAAATATTGCATAAGGTAGCAAAGCCAATTCACCAGGTGGACCCGATTACGTACTTATTGGTAACTCGTCAACTACTTAAATATATTTAATTACCAATATATGACTACATGCATGCCTATTAACGTTATAGTTATTCTCTAAATTGCTTAATTTGTGCACATGAACAATAAAATGCATAAAGTTTATTTCCTCAGTGATGTTGTAATTGTTTGTCTGTGATCTGCTAGCAATAATCAATCTTCAATTATTAATTGTGTAATTAAATGCCAAACGTGAAAGTTAGTGTAGTTAATTAACATATGTAATTGGTTGGTACAGTAAGAAGGTTATTTGTGATCTAAATTAAAAGCATGAGGTACTCAGAATAAAATAAATGAGCTAGTTGCAATAAAGAATGTTTACAAAAAAAGGAGAGTGAGATAGAGGTAATCAGATATAAATACCGATTAAGTAATCAAATTGTCTATAGATGTGTTGACATTTATCCTGGTATGTGTATAATACCAAGCCCTGAAATAACTATCAACAGTGCTCTACAAGAAATTATAAGAAATACAAGTACACCAGTTTGAACGAAATTTGTCATTTGTTCGATACCTTTGTTTTGTCTGTGCACTTTTGTGATCAAGAGTATCGTTTATAAGGTACTGATTATGGTAGAAAAATCTAAGTAACTAAACATAGAAAGTAAAGTAAATTAACTGAACGCGTTTAAGACTGCGTTAGAAATAAATTCAGTTTACCTTTGTCCTATGGGTATTATTCTTTAAGGTAGGAACGAGTCAGTACGTACGCCAGCGATTATTTTTCTATGTTGTTCAACTAGTTAAATGAAATGGAATAGGTGTTTTTCACCAGCTTGTAAATCTTACTTAAATAATATCAACACATTTAGAGGATCCAGGGTTTTCTTTCTTGGGTAGAAGTTCAGCACTACCAGTTTCGAAAAGATCTGATTGATCCCCATTTCCAAGTACGCATCGAGTTCATCTTCGTGTTGGTTTGGTACTGATTCCTATCCTCCCTCAGAAGGCTCCAGCATCATTCGTACTAACCGGATCTTTGCAAAAATGATAGTGCAAATCTACTACACACGAAAGAAAGTAGTGGATATTTTAAATTTTATGATTGCACTGCGCAACTCAATGCAGCAACGTTCAAGAAATATCAATATATGGCATATCCGCATCGAAAAGACTAATTCAATTTATATTTTAATTTCTACAGACGAAATTGTTCTATGCAGACAGGGGTGAATTAATTAACTTTATCTTGACGATGAATCGCGTACTTTAGTAAAGTCGATGTATAACAAAGTCAAACATCAAACCTTTCAATAAATTTCTATTTATTTAATATCAGACAAGTAATTATTTCTTACCAAACTGATTGTTTTTAATAGCTTCCTCGTCATACTATTAGCGGTTTTTAATAAAACAAAGTGAAACCTACCATAATGTAAATATTAACACGTTTCTTTTCATTTATATTGAGGAACCATAATTTTCTAAGCATTACAGTATCGACTTAGAGTACTATAATGAAATCAGTAAAGTAAATTGCCAAAAAAAAAATATATAGACCAATTCATTTACTCATGATATACAAGATTTCGATTAGATGAAAATGTGCAAATACCAAAATATTTGTTATTTTGAGCTTAGATAAAAAGCAAATCACTGCATGTCCCGTGTTAATGTTTTCAAAAGCCAATACACATAACCCCAGCATCTAATTTAAGATTATGCTTCAACGCTCTAGACAATTATCATGAAATAAAATGAAATATTCTACTCAAGTTACCATTTAGGAACAAAATTATGTATTTATGAATAAGTGACAGAAAACTATCAAATTCCAAGAGAACCAAATACTAGCTCTTTAAAGAATGTATTGTGCTGTTCAGATGGAAATGTATTCTACATGTTTTTTTAACGCGCTTCGTAATTAGCATTCTATTACTTTGAAGTATTTTATGGTTGAAACTTCCAATTTTATTAAAAATGTCTCACCTGTAGCTACGCTTAAGATGAGGTAAAGCAATAACTATAATCTTGACAACAAGGTCTCTGATTTGGCACCATATATTTGATGGATCTATGTTCAAGACGTGACGGAGATAGTGATCGAAAGAGGCCAAATAACGAGTATTCCCCTCTGACTTGTCATCTACGGAGTTTGAACTATTTGAATTTTCCTTCTTTATAGATTCGTTTGTTCGCTGATGAAACACGGATGACCAATTATTTAGAAAAAAATTTCCACAAATAAAAAATATATAAATATACAGGTTAATTGTTGACAACAATTTGAAAAAATAATGAACCTAAAAACGAAACGTGTGTTTTATGAGAGGTAAACAAACTTTAATTAAATTTAGTAAAACATTATAACGACCAGATACGAGAAACTCGAGACGTCACAAGGTTGCAGTCAACCTAGCTGTCAGTGTTGCCTCTCAGATTCGATTAAAAATTTAATTAATGAAAGTGAGTAACTTTATAAAATAAGTGTAATGAAGACAAATTTTCCATGTGTTCCTGAAATACACGAAAAATTGAAGTGGATACGGTGAAATATTACAATAAATTATCAAAAATAGAAGCCAGAATGAATACAATATATGCATCAATGTTGTTATGAATAAAGATCTTACGGCAATTAAACATTTTCAGTAAGGTTCAAATGAAAACAATTATTTTAGCTTAAATCAACGGTAAAAATAAATTTCTGCAGTAAAAAATAATCACGGAAGACAAACAGAATTTTTAAAATTGATTGAAGGAAAAAGTATTTTAAAGAAATTTTAACCTCTCTACTTTACCATCATTCTCTTTTTTCCCATTGATTTTCATTTTCCTTTTATCAGAACTATAAACCGCAATGCATAAATATGGAAATCAATATTAGATATGTAGCTCTCACGACTGGTAGTCTCGCATACATTGTACTTGACTGGAACTGTCTGCCGCACATTTTCTACGCAGTCACGAGCATTAACATTTTTCAGTAATCGCCACACATATATATAGGTAATAAAATTAAACAATCATTGATTTCTATGGTGGCGTTAACAATTCTTTGAATCAAGTTTGCGAGATTGAAGTAAAAGCCAATTCCATTGTATTTAACAAGTTGTTGAACAACATAACAAATCTACCGCCAGTCGCAACGCACTGACGCGTTTTGACCTTCCGTGATCATCATCAGAGTACGACGGCAAACTGACTAGCGAAAATCAAACCACTTTGCATATATATGGAAATCAAAATCAGATATGCGGCTCTCACCTTTACCAATCATAACAATATAATAAAAACGTTACGTGATTAACAAAATACGTTCTAGCACTGTTAGACTGGGAGAAAATCGAAATCTGGTCACAAAATGTTACTGGCATTTCTAAGCACAACTTAGATAAAGCCATAAGTTTTCGCCTTTAGGTTGTCAGAGCGTTTGTACAAGCGAATAAATTTATCGTAGTTACGACACACCATCATCGGTTCTTCCACAATTTTAGCCACAGGAGACTCCACGATGTCCATGTGACCACCCAGTTAATTAATTGTTGTTAAATTTTATAACAGCAATCCGCGTGCCGAAATCACTAAATGTCCGCAGGACCGCCCACGTCTATCTAAAATTGCAACAGTAACGCTATCCATGGCTATAAACGATTAACTGACCATACGACCCATGCATAATTAACTTGCTCCATGATATGTTTAATAAAATATAACAAATCCTCGTCAACTTTACATTTTGGTTTCATGCAAAATAGTACACGAAAGCTGATTGGGAAAACATAAAATGTCCACAAATAGACCAATTCTTTAACAAACTATAATGAAATTTATACGTTAATCCTTGTACACCCAGCAAGAACCATGTGAAATAAAGGGACAATTAATGGTCATTTTTGCGGTCTTCATTAGTTTCCTTAATGCAAGCTATTACATCAATACACAGTGGGCCATTTCAAAATCTCTTTAACAAGTTAGTACTTTTGCTGTCGCCAAAGCCTAAAATTACAGTTTAAAAGTTGCTTCGCCATTCATTTATCACTTCAATGATAATTTAATCATGCATCATTTTTGCATTCACAGCTGGTTGATCACCGATTAGTAGAACTAGATTCTTAAACCAATTGTTGGTCACCTTCAAATTTTGACTACGTGCGCCCGTTCCGAGAAAATAACTGTAACTGGCTATTGAAATGTCGAAGTTACAATTTTTAGTTGTGAAGATCATAGTGACCAAAAAATTCTAACTTTTTGAAGTTATAGAGAAATAATTTTTGTTTGATAAAAATCTATTACTTAAAATTGGTGTTTTTCTGTTATTATTCAAAAATATATCTTATTCATACGTTATGATGGCAAATTTAAATTCATATTTTTGATTAAATGGAACCTTAAAAACAGCCACATTCTCGTTTACTTACTCTCACGCCCTTCTGTCCAAGTATACTTGCATATTTCTTATTCGAGATTTTAAGTAGACCGTCATTGTAGATAAAAGCACGCAGAGGGTCACAACTGGTGATTAGGACGTATAGGCATAAGTGAAACTTGAAGCCTTCTATCAACAACGGATTGTCAATATACTCTTCAAGTATATATGTAGGACCGTCGAGGCATTTAGGAGGCATTTGATCGACGGAACTAAACAGCATTTTACTGAAAATATGTAAAAGAATTAAAGAACGAACATAATCAGCTTCAAATTTGTTATAATCTGTGATAAAATAGAAAATTGTAATATTTCATATTCCTATAAATAGGAATTATGCACTATTTGTCAACAATCAATCAGTCGTTTATACAATTATAAAAAATGATCAAATACCTTTTTATGCTTCGTTGCGAAGCATCAACATATACCTTTATTGATTAGGAATGGTGCAAGTTATACGAAGTTATTTAAATTAGAATCACGAGGATGTGCTAAAGTAAAAAAAAACAAAATTTTAAATCTTATATAAAATTTATTTCTGGCTTATTAGCAACACATCAGAGGCAGTCGGCATTACATCGAAAACCATATTTTTAAAAGTCGTTTTTAGGTTTTGCGCCAGCACCAACTGACAAACAGCCGGTAAGCACAAGACACATACATGAAAGTTGATTATATTTTGTTTAAATAAAGGTTACCTATCTCAGAAAAAGACAAATACCATTTTATTTAACCGGTTGCACTTCATAGCAAAACTGTCGTCACCTTTGCGATTCATTAAAAACGGCATTGTTGTTTATCGCAGGTATGGAAACTGGATTCCAATAATGAACATCACTACACGGGCAATAAATGGTTGCTTTATACGACAGTTTATTTTGTTCATGTTGTCTTTGACATGCCATTCCGATCTATTACAAACTAACTTTTTATTTTTTATGCGAGGCATATGAAACAAACCTTTACTAACTAATTCAATAAAATGAATGCAAAAGGCTGTGGTTAAAATTTTTAATAAATTTAATTCGTGAAATTCTAACTAAACTACCCGAAACCTTTTCTCTGGGCGTGACCAAAACCGTTAATAACTAAAAAGAAAAAAAACATGCAGCCGTGACTTTATTGTGTTTTCGCCTAGTTTGACAAATTTTAGCTTCATATTTACTACATTTCGCAATATCTCCTCCTTTGGTGGGGAATGTTGCGAGCAAGTTATTCTCTTTTTCGAAAATCTACAAAATTTATAACCAATTGCCAAAGGGGCTTAGAGAAACGCATCCATCTAAGATGTCTTTTAAATTTTTATCTACTAAACTAGAAAAAGTCTACAATCCTGCTGATATTTTTTTATTTTGATTATGATAATACTTTCTCATGGTCGAATAAAAGACAAGGATAATTTTTATCGGAAACAGAATTTCTTGAGATTTTTATTTCCAAGTTGTATTATTAAAATTGAAATGTTATGCATTATATCATCATGTTAGTCAAAAATACATACAATCAATTGCTAGTCATGGTTCTCATTTTTTTGCATAATGTTACACTCGAATTATATCTTAATTTTTCCTATTTTGATGATGTATCTATTATTCCTTACAGCCGAACTTTCTGATATTGATATATTGTACAGTACAACTAGTGAGATATACTTATCTACATGAGACTAATTGCACATTTTTATGTGATGTGATAACTTTTTTTATATTGTACATTTTCCAATTTTATTATTTGATTGAACCTTTGTGGTTTGAACCCAAATAAAGATATTCTATTCTATCCTATTCTATTCCACATTTGAACAATTAAGGCACATTTTTATTAAATCATTTAAAGCAAAGATTAGAAAATTTGCCTATTAGTTCACTTTGGCGGAGATGAATGTTTAGTGAAAAGCACAAATTATATTAAGGGCCTCTCCCGGAATTTGACTAAAGTTACCTATTAAACTCATACAAATTATATTTTTTGCATACTGTTATCTATTTGAGGCAGTCTTTGTGCTTGTAACATCATTTATTCATGACGCCCTCGCCTTAATACCTCCTTCATATTTAGCTTCACAAGAGATTAAACTTAAAGCAAGCATCTTCAAAACGCAAATAATACGAACTGAACATAATATCCTCGCACGCATATGTTTATTGTTTTAGGATATATTTTATTTTCTATTGGATACAACGCGAAAAATGATTCTAATAATTTTCATACGAATTTTTCGGTTTTTAGCAGAAGTGCGGATTAGTTTGTAGAATTCTACTTCATATTTATATTTGTTAGCCAAGTTTGTATATATATATATATATATATATATATATATATATATATATATATATAGCTTTTGAGAGGTTGCTTTCATTTGCTTCATGCATATGCTTAGACCAATTCTTTGTTGAAAACCATTAGTGAGTCAAAAGTTAAAATTCAAATAGAACGGTTCGGAACGAGATTACCACATTTGCTTAAATCTGCTATTGTGAGCATTGTACTGTGTTTGTGATTAGAGGCTTGATGATGATACGAGAAATACCATATCGAAAAGCTGATAGGCAACGAAGATTAGAAAGTACCCCATTTCCAGTGATTAGTAGGAACGGTGCTGAAGCCTTCGGAGGAAAGGGTCGAATCAGCACACAGCCACCACGAAGACGAACTCGATGCCTATGTGGAGATGTGGATCATTCGGATCTTTGCGAAACTGATAGTGCAAAGCGACAAAGCTAGATCGCCAATCGTGGTAATCATCATAGTGACACCCGAACTACTTAACCCTTCAAAAAATATCAAACTAAAAACTGGCGGCAGTAACAGAGGAAACACCATAAAAAGAAAGCGTTTCCGCTGAAACGACATATTAAACCTGTAAGATATTGATTTAATAGAAATTTTACCGTTGCTGTTTTATCTAGTTGCGTTCTTTCAACGTTGTCTTCTTAGTATGTTAATGTAATACCAATGAACTACCAAAGAGAGATGAGTCTTCATTCTCACTTCTTTTCCAATTCTTTGCTTGTCAACATTGTACGAAAATTATCCTTAAGCGGTTGTCAATAGCCTACTTAAATATTTCCGACTGTATATTGTTTTCCAAATACGATTATTAAGGCGGTTGTTAACAAGATATATATAAATACAGCCTCGGAATTTCTACGTCTATAGAAATGATTGTTAAATGTTCTTCGCTCTTTAATCTTTATCGTTGACCATATTGTTTGTATATACTTATACTCTTTTGTCTACTCTAGTAGTTCCGTCACAATTGAATTTGCGAAAATATTGATTTAATATTTGTTAGGTGTAAAGTCCATCCCCTCCTCAACGTGGTACGACGGTGCCAACCATGTCTCGATGGCCGATCGTACATGGGCTAACGGGGCTATGGCGGTGGTGTCATCAGGGCGTGGTGGATTTCCGACCGGCAATCGGATCTCCTATAAAATACCACATGAGCCCGACGACGGCACCATGACTCGGCGTGTGTTCCCCGCCACAAAAGGGTTCAACAGCCACAGGATTACATGGACTCCTGGACAGTACCCCGTACTTCCGAATGGCGAATGAGCTCTCAACAGCCACCGGCAACCATGCAACTTACTGCTGCCTTGCAGACTGCGCTTGGATGTGCAAAGGCTAGAGGTGCGTCCTCGATCAAAAAGCCGAGTGGTGAAGGGACACCACTTGTACCAAATTCTCAAGAAACTCCATGAAATGTGGAGCCGGCTTATCCTCCAAAAGGAGACAGCCGCAGTAAAGAAGAAGAAGGCTAAATCTCTGTACCGGCCTCCCTTTTGCATTTGTCTAACTTGACTTTATCGCAATACCATTCTAGTCAACGTAGATAAATTCGCAGATTTTACTAGGAATTTGATCAACACCTGATGAAATAAAGTCCTAACATCTGATTGTTTGCAATGTATGGAGTATGCATAAGCTTTTTTACTTTTAGATTTGCAATACCGTATTTATCATTACTTTCAAAGTGTGAAAAATTAATGCAAATGCCAATAAATTGTGAATACTTTTAAGAAGAAATAATATGTTATATAACAGGATACTGATGAAGAACCAAGTCCATGTTATGCACGACGTGGAAGTTACGTCCTCATACACGAGATTTTCTGTCAAAGGTACATTCATCAAACTCAATATCGATAAGTAAGAGAGTAAGTATCAAATTTCATTTAAGCATCTACATTTAAACTTACTAGAAAATCTCATAACAATTACTGACGATTTACTGGATTAATGTGCGCCATTAATGTGTTTCTATAATACGACTATAATTGTGAGGCATTCAGTTAAATATAATTACTTCCACATGTACGTTGACCTAAGTAAAATTACAGTTACCATAGAACTAATACTGACGTCGCACTAGATATTATTGTGACATCTATGAGCGTGCCTTTGTTTAGAACTGTGAAGCTTTTAGTTAAATGTAATATCATACACATGCACGCTCATCTATGTGAAACTATAGTGATCTCATAAAAAATACTGAGTTTTTACTAGACGTACGCTAATCTAAATGAAAATACAGGATTTAATCTAAATTCAAATTAGCACGGGTCAGAGTAATTTTTTATTTATACCGTACCGAATAATATACTTAGAGAGACATCTCCGGTTATGGAATGTGCAACGGTTTGTGAATACACCAATCGTAAAATCGTAACAGGGTAAATTATCAAGAGTAATTAAAATAATAAGTCAATTACAAAACAGAATTTTAAAACAAATTAAGGCCCAAATAATTTAATTTAAAAAAATTACCTACTGACAGATACATCATAGAAATATTGCAAGTAAAGCATACATTTAATTGAAAAGTTCATTAAGAAATGTTAAACCATACACGTGACCTAGAATAACAGACAAAGCAAGAAAGAATAAACGAAGGACGAAATAATGAAGGATATTACTACAAATCATTCATAAATTCATACGGGAAAACTACAACTTACGATTGAAAGGATGTCAGTGAGAAAATTGGCGTTTTTGATCCCAAATTAATAAGAACTTCTCATAGATTACAAAAAGGTACCGGCAGGAAGGAAATTTACAACGGGATTCTTCGTAATTCCTAGCAAGAAAATCTGTATCGGATGCAAATATGTACCTTGGAATGAATGATATTAAGAATACATAATTTTCAGTTGTTGCATATATTTCAATATTATATTTAATCTTATCAACGCCGATCTTTATTACAACTTATTATCTTTCCAATGCACCTATCGCCATAAGTTGGACAATCACGAATCATTCCGAGATTCTGACTTTCTGTCTTAGTTGGATCATTTTATGTTATCTACAACTGATTTTTAGGGATATAAATATAATTCAAATAATTCCTACAACCAATTATAACTAATTAGCTTTTTAGAATTAATCTTCACCCATAGCTCTATTAAAATGCTAAAAAGTTCACTAATAACTAATATTACATTGCTCATCGAGAATTCAATCACTTTCTTATCATCAACATTTCTACACAAACAACCACATAAGGTCGCCTTCTGTAAACATGCAGTCTTTTTTAAAGACATATGCGCGATTGATAATGGTTCATTGATTTAGAAATATTCCTTGGTGCCGACCTAGATTTCTAACATTTAAAAAAAAATATTTTGGATACATCGGATGTTAATGGAATTTCTTTCCGTATTTGTGATCAAGTGCATGTGAAGGAGACCATGCGACCGACTAAAATTGGAGGAAGAAAATATATATTTCAATGTAAGGTTGGTCACATTAATTAAACAGATATAGCTCATTCGTTAAATTACAATAATAATAATAATAATAATAATAATAATAATAATAATAATGATTATTATTATTATTATCAATTTATTTGGCAACATAAGTCCACTGACCCATACAGTAAATTATAAAAACTGTCGTCAAGTATTACTTTGCCTACTTAAAATTTTAACAAGATTAAAAAGATAATCTTTAAAAATAAAATTTAGAGATAATTTACCATAAGCCACATCAGTTGAATTGTTTTCTTGATTTAATAATTAATACTGTAATAGAAAATGATAGTAAACGCTATTCACAATTGGTTAGAGAAGAGATGTTGATCAAACGCTAGCAAACTCGTAAACAATGTGAATTAAGTATGTTTTTAAACGCATTTGAATAAGAACACGCAAAAAAGATGATAATAAAAATAATTTAATTAATTTTGACATCTTTAATTTGCTTTCTTATTAAAAACTTTTGTTTTCCATTAAGTTTATAATGTTTTAAATTTCTCTCTACTTAAATCCCATATTTTCCAAGAATATCCTTTGATTACTAGGTTTTAAAAAGAGGAATCTTGTCTTCATCACTTCATATCTTCATTAATTATTTTGTTTACCAAATTCAATGTCTGAAATAAATTCTATATTTAAATAATTTGGCTTCGTTCTACTATGCTCATTCATTCTCAGCTCAACATATCTTTATTTTTATATTTTTAGTCTTCGTTTATTTGTTTTTAATTTAATCTTATTCCAAATACAATCGAAATTGTAAGGTTTGTTCGCTGATTGATAAGTTATTTTTTGCATGGACGACTAAGACTAATGGTTTGTTATTTTACTTCCATTAGATATTTGGAGCATATATATCAATCTAATGATACCGGTTGCTGATAAAATATTCTAATAATGGATTGTGCTTACAATTTTTTAACTAAAATACGTGCGTTTGAAATAATCACCATTCTTATTTGATCTAACCACTTATGCAACATAGCAAAGCTACCGTCAGTCACACATACTCACCAGTTTCGAAATTCTATGACTATCATCAGAGTACGACGGCAAACTGACAAAATATTTATTAAATATTATCGGTACCAATCTACAAACTTAAAAATGGAATGTATGCTATGGCGTTATAAATTAACAGTATCTCTTGGAGAAAAAATATGTTTTGTTCAATTAAAAAGCAGTCCCGGCGTCAACCGTAGTATTATCAAATAAAAATAAACCTATTTTCTAAGCGATGGGCATACCTTGTCATTATATGGATGCTTCCCATTATATCACCAGCTTATATATATATATATATATATATATATATATATATATATATATATTTGTATGCGTATGTGACTGCGTATGTTTACTAATAATAACGCGCGCGCGGTTTGAAATGGCTCTAATTTTGTCGCATCTTGAGAAAATCGTTTCAGAACTTCAGAACTCAGTGAAGGAGCTGAAGGATGAGAATAATCGTGTCATGAAGGAGCTGAAGGATGAGAATAAACGTGTCATGAATAAAGTGTCAAAACTGGAAACAGACGTTGAAGTGTATACGGCAAAATTGGAATTAGCAGAAAAGAAAAATGAATCTTTAAGCGCGCAAATTGTTCAATTGACTGATGTGTTAAATACGAAATTTGATAATTTAAAGACAGATGTTCAGCCATGGGTTGAGTTGGCTGAAATAACAGTGGAAAATGACTCATCAATCAAGAATAAAATAACAGGCGAAGAGATAATAAACATAATAGCGAATGAAGTATCAGCGCGGATTAATAAACAAGAACAACTAATTTTATTTAATCTTGATGAGAATGCTGATGTGAATGATGTCGAGAAATTAAATATCCTTATAAAGGATGAGACGCATGCTGACATTGCTAAATGTTTTAGAGTTGGAAAAAGATCCAATCGTCCTAGACCGGTGGTAATAAAGTTAACAAAGAGGCCAACGAATATACAGATTGAGGCCATCAATAAAAGGAAAGGTGAGAGTCCGAGTTTTAATAGCATATATATTGGTCGTGATAAAACATTTCTCCAACGAAAGTTGGCAAAAGCAAAAAAGCTAAAGAACAACCAGGAGCGGAGTTCACCTACTTCTGATTACGACATTACAAGAAATTTAACAAAAGAAGATACGAAATCAAAAAACGAAGTATCGTTAGTAAATGTCGTGGACAGCGGGGGGAGAGGAAGTATGGCTTCGAGGCCCGGAAAACGAATAGTAAAGAAGCCAATAAGGTTGAATCAGTAATAGTCGACACTTGTTTAGATAAGTCGATTTCTACATTTAATTTATTTTATGCAAACTTTCGCAGTGTTAAGAATAAGAACTTTTTGCTGTCTAATTTTATATTAAGTAACGACTTTGATTTTATAATATTATCTGAAACTTGGCTTAATAAGGATATTAAAAGTCATGAATTTGATATTCCTCAATATTCTTTATTCAGAAAGGACAGATCGCTGGATAAAAGAGGTGGAGGAGTACTCATTTATTGTAAATCGGTATTTAAGGCGAAAATTTTACATATTAGTGATGATAATGCTATCATTGATTTCCTATCTATACAATTTGATAATCTGATCTTAACAGCGGTTTACAGACCGCCGTATGCTACTTTATTTGATGATCAAACATTTACTAATTCTCTTCAATCTATCTTTGACTGCCATGGCTACAATGTAGTGGTAGGTGACTTTAATAAATTACAGGACTGTGAAATAACCAATTTTTTTTCTAACCATGATCTCAAGCAGATTATAAAGGAATCAACTAGAGGTTCGCAATGCTTAGATCATGTATACTTAGAAATTGAAATGGTAAAATCGCACAGTTATGATGTTGTCAATTATTTCAAAGAATTGGATCACAAACAAATTATTTTACAATGGAACATCTTGAGTGGCATAACACAGAAACTAAGTTTTGAAAATGCACACGTGCACTGTTCCAGAATCAACTGGAATTTTTTTAGAGAATTAAGTATACAGATTGATTATGAGAGTTTTTATTTCTTGA
>JAQBSW010006931.1:0-44727 GCA_029291075.1 Eudiplozoon nipponicum
CTTTCCATTGAAAAAGATATCCGTACCAGGATATGGAAATATATGGCGAAATCATGATGACAATGGATGCAAACAATTCAATACGCAATCCAAAAATCAGACAGATAATCTATGCCCTGTCGCGCAACATGTTTAGTTTAAAGAGAACTGGAAATGTCACAAATTGCACTGAGACATGAAAAAGATTTCACTTTGCATGAGTTTGACAACCCGAAACGTAAAAAGACTGAAATTCCAATTAAGAAATGTGTTAGTGTACAGAAAATACCATGTAAAAGAGGAAATTACCGACTGTGCAGTAAGACATGCAATAGCTTTCGCTTTGCATGAAATGGATAATCTGAAAGGAAATTATTCTGATGTGACAATTATTAAAGGTGCTGGTGTACCGACTTCAGAACCAGTAACAAAATGTCGAGCACTGGAAATTTTTGAATGTGCTGTCTGATATGGAAAATATTTTGCTTACCATGAATTGGACCACCCTAAATTACAAGAAGCTGCAATGACAATTTAGAAAATTGTTCGTATTCAGAATAATGAACAGGTAAAATACAATGGAGAACAGAAAATCTCCGGAAGTGCAGCAAGAACTGCACAAGTTTTTGCTTTGCCTGAATTTGGTCACACGCAATTAGAAAAGGCTGAAATGCCTATTACGACAAGTATCGGTTTTCAGACTACTAAAATATTAACATATCATGGAGAACAGGAAATTTGCAAATGTGCTGGAAGGAATGCGAAAGATTTCTTTTTGAATGAATTGGAAGACAAGAAATTGAAATGCCAATTAGCAAAAGTGTTAATATTCAGACTATTGAACAAGTAACATACCATAGACAGCAGGGATTTGTCGATATTGCAGCAAGACATTCACAAGATTTCGCTTTGAATAAATTTGACAACCCGAAAGGTAAACAGTCAAAAATGCCAACTACGAAAAGAGTAAATGAAAAGTCAACTAAAGCAGGTATTAGTCCAAGGAGAACAGGATATGCCCGTAAGTGTTGCAAAACATGCAAAAGACATCGCTTAGGATGAATTGGACAATTAGAAGGTAAAGAGTAAGAAAGTAAAACTGGCTGAAGTGCCAATTACGACAGGTGTTACCTTGCGGACTGCTTGAATGATAACAGACCAAGGAAAGCAGGATATTTCCAAAAGTAGAGAAAGACTTTTAGAACAATTGTTTCTGAAAGAATTTGACGCAACGAAAATAAAACATGCTGAAATGTCAAATGCGAAGCATGTTCGTTTCCGTAATAGTGAATCGTTCACAGGCCAAACAGAACGAGAAATTTCTGAAATGCAACAATACATGCAGGTGATTTCGAAAGAGATTCAAGGTGTGCAGTAGTCTTGGCTTTAAAGGAGTTTGCCACTCGAAACATAAAACAAGCTGATATTCCAATTGCGAAGCATGATTTACTACTTATTAATAATGATTGCAGAGGACAAACAGTACGAGTAATTTCCGACAGTGCAACAAGCTATACCAGTGATTTTCCTTCGAATGAATTAGACACCAAGAATATAAAACGTGCTGAAATGCCAAACTTGAAACCTGTTCGTTTCCGTAAAACTGAATTGGTTCCGGACCAAGGAGCATGGGAAATTTCCAGAAGTTCAGCAAGGCTTGCAGGACACTTCGTTTTAAAAGAATTGAACACACCGAAGTTAAAACAGGCAGAAATACCGATTGCGAATCATGTTGGCGTAAAACCTGCTGAATAAGTCACAGAACCAGGAGAACTGGAATGTTCCGAAAGAAATGCGAGGCATGAAGTGGTATGTGAATTGAAGGAGTTTAGCACTCGATTTGTTAAGCAAGCTGAATTATCAATTGCGAAGCATGTCAATGTAAAGACTGCTGAAAAGTTCGCAGTCCAAGAAGAACGGAAAATTTCCGGAAATACATCTAGACATACAGAAGATTTCGGTTTGAATGAAATAAACACTCAGAAATTCATAGACGCTAATTTGGTAATTACAAAGAATTTTATTCTGCAGACTGCAGTCCAGATCACACACAAAGGAAAAAAGAAATTGCCCAAAATGCATCAAGGCATGCTGGATATTTCGGTATGGACACTCCGAAAGAAAAAGACGTGGTCGTTTTACACGAATCGCCGAAAAATTCAGAAATAGCATCTGAGTCAGAAGCTGCATTGAATTTGCTGCTTAATGTTTCCGATCGTGTCTCTGCACATGTAGAGGCAATCTTGGCGCATGACAACTTAAGGCATGCTGATGAACTAGCCACAGTTCAAATTTTGCAGGAAATTAAAGAACGTAGATTAGTATTCATACAAAATCTACGCCCAACTGAATACTTAAAACAAGTTGAATTAGAAGCAACTCGTATGTTGATGTGGGATATGGAAAAGCATAATTCAGAAATGTTAGAGAAAATAATAGAAAATAAAAGCATAGCACAGACAGAGAAAGCGGAAACTAAAGCGAACGGAAGCATAAATTGGGCCGGGTATAATTTAACAGAGCAGGTGCTGCAGCACATTCAGGAACAGTTTCAAAAGCTTGAGGCGCGTGTAAAAATACAGCTGGCTGACGAGAATGCAACACGTGAGTTTGGCGTGGAAAGTTTCGATCGCACTTTAGAACAGTTACAAAAACCATTTGTGCATAAATACATGAAACAGTCTGATGATATGGCGTTAAAAAATGGCACTGGAAATTCAGTTTTGTGCTATAAAGCAGATAAATAAACTAGGTGTGCAGAAAAACACAAGTCAGGTTGAAAATATTGTGTAGTGCAGCAATTTCTGGAAAGTCGGGATTATTTTCATAGAGAATTAAAAAGGGTGTTAGCAAGTGGATGCATAAAAAATGCTCATGCAATGTATTTATAATATCTGGTGCCGATGAATCAAGAACGTCCCATAGAAAGTTTACAGAAACTACAGGAGTATGGAAATGTACATCACACGAAAAAAAGGGCGACTGTTAATTTGGTAATGGAAAATCCTAAACCTGATACGAAACAAATGTAATACGTATTGGCGCGTTAACACATAACACAGACTGGGCAGGAGACAGCACTCCAGCCTTCGCATGAAATTCTTCATCATACTCCGTAACAGTTGCAGGCAATAATGGTGCATGAAATCCTAACAGATATTTACGACAACGCAGAACTCCAGGTGAGGTAAGCGAAATTCCAAACCTAGCTTCAAAACAATTACAAAACAAATTGGTGCATGGTAATATAGTACAGTCTAGGGAAAAGCCAAAAGCACTTTACCTAACAGAACGGTGAAAATGTATTGTTGCAAGAAATGTTTTCAAAAATTGAACAAGATATAGTAGCGTGCAATATTTGCAGGAAATTTTTGAACCTGCTCAGGAATTGTTGCTATAGTTATTAGAACACTGAAACAGATGAGACATTCTTGCACAATATATATGCATTTGGTGTGCAACGTTTAAGAAAAACTTTGCTGCAATATAACTTAATACAGACTAAAGACGAGGAAGCAGATAAGTTGTTTTTTTTAGAAGTTTTACGGAAATCCTGTGGAGCATTTAAAATATATATTGGCGCGCGCAAATATGAAATCTTTTGAGAAGTTGATTTCGCTAAATTTAATCTACATCCAATCAGTCATTGATTGCTTAATTGGAGCTTTGATGCTGAACATTAATACAAATCGAAGGACAGAATAGCTCAAAATAATCCAAAGTAAACGTCCACATCAGTCGCAACATTAAATGAATTCGATAGTTCACAGAACGAAATGTATGCGGAATGTAATGTGTAACAGAACAGCTTGAAACTACTGCGGAATGTATATTGTTTATTTGAGCATGAATGAGCTGCAGCATCAACAAATTTGTTGAATTGTATAATCAACCTGTCAAACAAGAATGTGTCCGTATTGATGCGGTTCAGTGTATACTGAGGCCAAAGCACAATGGGCCTCATTATATAATTAGGCGAGTTCTCACATAATAGGTGACTGACTACAGCTCTAGTCACAAATCAGTATTTAATGAGTGATTGAAGCCTGCATTCGGATTCCGTATTCAGTTTCTAACTGTAACACGAAATGATAAACTCAGAATTGTGTTTACTTATTTTTGACATGCTTTTTTCCTTCAACAGAATTTTTGCTTGAATGAAACAGAAATATTGCGAAACTGGATTTATAAAAATTACCTTATATATGTTTTGACTTAGACTGAATTCCATTTCTTTTCGCTAGTTTAGCAACTCAATTTCACACAAACACGTTATGCTGCATTCTAATAATATCTGTATTCTAAATTCATACGATCCAAAGTTTCTACACGATGAATGATAAACCACACTACTGGCAAAAGATAACAGCTACCATAGCAACAGATGTGTTAGTCTTCGATAAATTATGTCGTTCTGACAAGCTCATTATAAATATTAATATATATCAGATTAAGGTACGTGTATCCACCGAGTTGCTTGTTAATATTCAACTTTACTAGAAAAGGACCAATGAGCATTTCAATGCATACAGGAAGAGTCGTCTAGCACCTTCTCAATTTTAATTATTATTTTCACATTTCATAGTCGGGTATAACAGTCGATTATAAGTTACTGCCAATCAATTTGGTTCTTCTTGGTAACTTTATAGCAGCCATATAAAAATAAGAATTTTCAGCAGAATTAGATTACCAAGATCATGTTTTCAGTCTACTGTTACTTGAATTATATGAGGCGGTTGCAAACGTATCTGAAAAATTGCAGCGAATGTTATAAATTGCCAGTTTTGTACCACTATCTATATAAGGTTTATCTTCTGTTGTACAAATGATCAAAAAAATGATAAAAATATTTCAAAACATAAATTTCTACTCATTTCTGTATTGTTATTCAGTTCATTTAGACAAAGAAATTTTTTAAACTATTTTCAAATTATGGAGCTTTTTAAAAGTTATTTATTTTTATAAATTCTTTGCAAAAGTTAATGCAAGCCCTTTTACAGATTAAATTTTGTAGTGCGCGAATGAGGTTCTGGCTCGATGACTTTATTCTTTGGCTTGAGAAACATCTGCCCGGTGTGTTTCATTGAGGTAAACACGGTTTCTTGCGAGGGTGGTAGATTTGCACTCTCGGTTCCATTTTGATCCGCTTGATTCTCATTTATCAGTATGCGTTCAGTTAGGCTCCGTGATTTTTCACCCGAAAGGCTTTCACACCATTCCTATCTACTATTGTAAATAAAGTTCGATCGAATTTCGGCTGATTAGCGTTTCGGGACTTCATATCCTGCACAAACATCAGATGTCCAACCCATAGTATACTGATCAAAATATTATTTCATTTCGTTAAAAAAATGTCTAAGTTTCTGCCCCCAAACAGATTCATTTCAGCCGGCACTGATATCATTAAACGCCGTGTTTATTTATAAAGTCAATTAATGTGGTGGAGTTGTGGTTGCAAGAAGGCGAGGCAAAATAGGAACATAACTTGAGATCATCAATAAAAAGATATTTGCTTAAAATGACATTTTGGGGGAAATATATATTATCGTTTTACTTATTTGATCGACTTTATAGGGAAATTTCCGAAAACGGGTACATTTTGCCCACCTCAAAATACAATTTTACGAAAAATGATTGGTTATGGGATTGCAAACATATTATGATAAAAACAGCTAATTCTAACTATAAGGGATATTCAAATTAATGGTTGCTTGTTATAATTATTGCAATCTTTTACTGATTAATGTTAATATTTTTAAACGTACTTATCATTTGCATTAGTATAATTTCAATGTAATATTTCTAAATAAATTATCTGTGTTCCTTGGAGTGATTGAAGTGTGTCAAAAAGTATATTGTTCATGCAAATTTGTGCTATTTCATAACATATCTTAATGAATAATTATTTCATAATTCTCAAAATTATTTTGTCATATTAAAAAAAAATTATTTATCGTTTTCTTAATACCTAGCCACGGATAAACATATTTTTATTTTTTGGAATAAAGGGATTGCGCAAAATACTGGATCGTCCTACAATTTAAGTGAATCAATTCAAATTTAGGCATAATTAACATGCATGTGTTTGTTGACCGCATAAATCAGGCTGCAATTCATTTATAGACAGCGCTTAAAATTGACTTAACTCGTTTCTCTTTCTGTCTTTTACAAGTATTGTAAGGCAAGAGTTGGTGAATATACGCACAAGATTTATATAATTTAAACGAACAACGGTTGCGGAAAATTCTGGACAGTATGTTATAAGTTCCAAGTAAGGTCTAAACCGCTCTACTGGATGAATTTTCTTTTCTAGACTTTTCAATGCTTGGATAATACCGACAAATGTATGTATATAATAGGTCAGGTGTTTATACCATAATCGCAATTTGATTAAATTAAAAGACGTATAATTGTCGCAATACTGCAAATCTGTATAGGCACAGGACTTACACTAGCAACACCCATATCCTTGTGATTTACATTTAAGACAGTTTTTCTTTAATTGATGGTCAATAAAAATGTGCTAACAGTGCAGACGCACTGTGCTAAACGTTGGTGCTAGAAACGCTTCTGTTACACTCTGCGCTATGCAGAATACGGTGTTTCCACCTAAATGCCCTTTTAGACAAATTTTATTGTATTCTATCCCTTTGCTCTTCTGTTACATTTGAATTCCTTTTTAAAAATTGTCTCAAAAATAGAATTTAAATAGTATTCTTGTCAATAAATGTGATCCAATTGAATGCGCTACATTGGCGAGTTTAGATATGTTGTCAGTGTGAACCAATATACCAGTACACTAAGCACGGAACAATTTTCAGTGCTTCCAGGTTGATCATATGGTAATAGTATAAAGCGATAGAATGACGATGAGACATGTCATGGAGATGATTAACTAATTTACGTCCCACTTATTTTAAATTTAGAAATGAATTTTATTAGCAGATTAAGAGGGTAACAATGGGGCAACCATGTCAGTTCCAATAGATTATATCTTTATGCATTACTTGGAATCCATAATACTATGTACGATTTTTGGATGATATTTTAATTATTTATAATCACGAAAAGATCAAATGATAAATTTCTTCAACTTAGCAAATCAGGTGAGCGAACTGAATTTTACGATTGCAAAATGAATTATGTTGCGAAATACCATTTCTGGATGTCAGGTTATTTAGAAATGATAAATATTTAGAACTGGATGTATATAGGAAGGATAAATACACAGGTATCCTACTTAATTTCAATTCAAATCATCCATATAGAATGAAAATCGGTATCTTAAAATCGATGACAATCAGAAGCATAATATTAACCGTTTCAAAACATAAGGAGATTGAATCAGGTAGACTGCGAGTAATATTCAGTGCTAATGGGTAACTTATAAAATTAATGAAAGCAACTATGATGAGTGTCATAAGTAAATCTAATCATAATTGGAAGTACGTAAAGTCAAATAAAACAAAAGAGGATCGGAGTGTTATGGTAATATGTGAATCCAAACTAATTAGGAAAATAAAAATTGTAGCATCAAAATACAATGTACGTATTATTTTAAAATAGATCCATTTCACAGGTACTACTCTTCCCAAAGAAAAGGAGTATATGAAATTCCATGTAAAGAATGTAACCTCGTGTATGTGGGTGAAAAAATTTTACAAATTAAAGTAAGAAGAGGGGAACATAAAACCACGTGCAAATACGGCCATGTTAATAGATCGGATCTTGCACGTCATAAGTTAGAGCCCGGACACACAATTAATTGGGATAATTGCAGATGCATATAAATTTATGGTTGTAGTAGATCAACAAGATTACTAAGACAACACATCGAACACAAATCTAGAAATGACATTATGAATTAAACAGCTATAGGAAAATCACATGGTCCGATTTGGTATGCAGCATTAAATAATGGTAGGTAGTGAAGGTTCCACGAATCTGAATCAAAAACACTCTCAAGTAAAAGAATAAGAACACTGAATTCCTATTAACATCGAGAAGGCAAGTGGTGAGTTATTCAATATCTCCTATTTTATTTTCGGATTATCTTATTATTCCATCTTTTATTACTCGTTATCTCATTTTATCTAATAACTTAGTTTCTATTGGTAGTGTAGCGTTTTCTAACAAATATTTACGTTTTTGAGGGCAAAATCGCAACTTTTATTTGCACTATTACTTATGTCTTTCTTTATCAAGCAACTTTCAATTTTTATGACCCCTTTTTATTTTATTTTAACTTTCTATCCTATTATAACACTTTATCATTATCAAATTTAACTTTAATATCTCTTAATTATTTACTGTGAAAATTTTGCGCTCGTGTATTCAAAGTATCTTGCTCCCTTCTTACCCGGATACAACTCTTAATTACTTCATTTAGGAAATTAAACGTTAAATAGCTCTTACGTGTGCAACTAGGAATTGACGTTTAGCATTTATTTTCACTTGAATAAGTGATACACGTGTAACAATTTATTTCTCAGTCTTAAACTAACACCCATACACATACACACAAAAGCGTGACATATGCTTATCTAATGAATCTTCTGATGTTGTTAAATCACTGTAACTACACTGGGATGAGTGTACACGGGCGGTAACTGATTGCTTCTCAATCCAAAACAAACGAGAATATATACACACAGGCATTGTAGAGTGTGCTCAGTTCAATTAGATTATTTAGACTCGTTTGTTCCAGATGGTGCACTACACATTTGCCAGTGCGGGTGAAAAGCAGCTTCCGACGGCTCCACCATTTATCGGACTGTACTCTTTCCCTAAAAGCTTAAATTATACGTTTTTTGTACATGCTAATATGAGGTCTTTGATATCATTGATGTCTATAGAAAAATCGTGAAACTAAATTTTAATCAGGTCACATAACATCGTCGTTGTTTTTCGAATGGTATCTTCATAAATAAGAATGAGACGTCAAGCGAGACCATTTTGTTTTGTCCAACGTTTATTGGCTTCAGTTCATCTACTGGTTCAAAAGAGTCTCCGATTATAATTAAACGACCATTGTTTGCACGGGCGGAGATAATAACTATAATAAGCAAGGTTGAGGTCTTGATATAAGCACCTGACTCGTTAATTTCTTACATATGTCAGTATAAACTAAGAATTGTATAGTGTAGAAAAGGCAATTCATCCAGTTGACCGCTTTCTTACTTATTGTGAACTCATCCGAATGTGTCGCGAACAGGGCTCGAACTTGTGCACGTCGGCTTCGGAATTTGGTCCTGAAACCACTGTGCGGCAGGGTGGCTCAAATAAATATCTCTTTGTATATAAACAACCAAAATAGAAATATGTAAATATGGAAAGAATATTAAATAAGCGAACAAACCGTCATTTACGTGCATCACCTCCAGCTCAAATTCAATGCCTAAACATGCTTCTTATACTTGCATAAATCTGGCAGCAATTTGTTTTTTTTATAAAGCCTAGTATGTGGATAAATACTCTTATTACATTTAGTAATTACCCTAAAGGCTTCGTCTGGCGAACATAAGTGTGAGGTTTCAACGATGTGCTGCACAATTGCAGACGTGTATTTTTAACACGTGGCTCCGCGTTAGAACCCAACGATGTTCAATTTTGACAAATATAGTGCTCTTGAAGGTCAAATAGTCTAACTCTTTTTTTACACAATAATTCTCTTATCTGTGATTTTAGAAACAATCTCTGTTAGTTTCAAAGAGATTTAATTGAAATTTCTCGAATTGCAATTTTAATTGTAATTAATAGGGTTTTGTTTAATAAATAAACACACCCGCGCGCAATACGCAGGGAGCATGCGGTGGATTATAGTGCATAAGTGATTCGATAGTTTTTCTTGGAAATTCAAATATGATTTCAGTCATCAGGTCATCAGATATTCCCCAATCACATTCACAAATTCTATAGTTCAATGGATTATTATAATTAAATAAGTTAAAACCATAGCAAACAGTGGAATAATTATTTGTGAAGTTTTTTTTCAAGACTATTTTTATCAGTGACAATACTTACCAGTGACTTTATTTATATCACCACATATTTTCAATCGTTTGCATGTATTCATCACGATTCAGACGTTTAGTGAATTGATTATTACTTGTTGCCGTTTTGTTGCCGTCTAGAGCACGGTCCGTTTTAATTAACTGTGAATTGATTGTTTTCTGTGTATCAGACATTCAATTTTGTTGACAATATATCGTTTTGTTGCCGTCTAGAGCACGGTCAATTTGGACTAACTGTGAATTTTTTCTTTGCAACATTGTGTACAATATATGTATGATTACTGGACTTAGCCTTCTCACATCATCCATCGGAAAAATGTCGGGGACTAATCATAAGCACGGATCTCAACAGCAGCTACTAGGTCCATGTAGGAAGGGTACCGCATCACAAACTAGATAGCTACCCCGAAAAAATCCCCCTACATAAATGGTGCCCTGTTTAGTCGAACTTACAGCCCGCAAAGAATTAGTCAGCATCTAGATTTTGAGGACTTCAAGCACATTGGATGAATGACACGAAGGAAAGTAAATTCTAAGACAGATATCACAGAAAAACACCCTCTCTAGATCACAGTGCTCGAAGACAGCCGGACGATGACGGGTGAGGACGATGTAACACTGCCATCTATTCTCGATAAAACTGACACACATAAAATGACGTCCAGTTCAGGAAATGCAGGAAGCCCGGTAGTGAGCCCAGCAACAGGCCGTAACAAAACATGGACGCAGTACAAAATATGCCAATTCGATCCAGACTACCTTGACGAGTGGGTCGACGATGTTAAACTATTTATTTAGGGAGATGGAGCAGAAAGCCTTGGAATTCAACCTGCCGAAGGAAATCTTAATGCGACAATTCGTACAGAAGATCCCCCAGGCACTCCAAGAGATGGCCACGTTCCTGCGCGAATTCGTCGAAGGGCAAGAAGACGTTCTGCTGGCGCATCTAGACAAGTGGTGGAAGTAACACCACTACAGCTCACCTGCCACAGAGAAAGGTTACATCACCTCACGACTGTCCGAATCACAATCCACTGAATCATCAGCCGGAAAAAATGTCACGAATGAGCGCCTCATCAGCCTGCTCGAGAACCTCACCGTCAGGCATAATTCGGCCTCAGTCGATGCCGCCCATAATAGACGCGACCAGAGCAGGCGTGACCAGCGTCGACCACCATCCCGGAATAGCGCCAGGAGGTCGACTTCGGGAGGCCGGACCGCAGTTCCATAGTTACCGGCGGAGTGGTGTCCGAATCACCGCAGCTATGGTCACTCCACACGCTATTGTCACAGAAACGGCTGCATATTCCCGCGCACGGTGGGCGCGGTCACCTTCAACAACTCAGGAGGATCCGCCCAAGGAAGTTTCAGAAAACTGCTGGGGTCAGCCTCCTCTGCGGCAGTAGAGGCTGAGCACTCCAAGACCGTTGGCCGCTTCACGTCTGATGACTCGAAGCACATTGCTTTTGCGATAGAGCGCAACCAAACTATTGTATTTAAAGCGACGGCTCCAGTCAAGTGATGCTCGAAACGCCCAAATTCCAGCAACCAGTCCCATCGTCAGTTGCCACTATCGACATCCTTTCTCATACGTGACGCAACCTCTGGCGAATTATTTCTCATAGACACTGGATCAGATGTAAGCTTACTACGCCCCAATTATTTCGAACCTACCCACCCAGTCGACACCAGCAATCTCACCTGCGCCAATGGCTCCAATATAGCGACGTTTGGGGTACGAGTACACAAAATCTCGTTCTCCAACTCAAAAAGATGTTTCAAGTATCCTTTCATCATTACCAATAAAAAAAGAAACATCATTAAACGTGACTTTCTCGAGCACTTCGACCTTACCATTCGTCCAAAAACACGAGAAATACGCACTGCAGACATTCAGTCGCTTTCATCAGCGCTAAAACATAGGACTCGCGCTGAAGCAGTCTCATCCATACAGCTAATTCCTCCAGTTCCTCATGTACCGCAACTGGACCATGTTCTGAAACGTCATGAAGAAATTTTCAAACCTATCTCTCTCATGCCCGATCTCAAGAGGAAGCGTATTATCACAGCCAATTGTATCATCTTATCGAAACCACTTCCTCATCCTCCACGAGCACGTCCATCGGCACCAAACGAAAATAAGGCCGCCGAGCAAGAATTCGCCATGCTACGTCAATAAGGCATCTGTACACGATCCAGCTGACCTTATGCGTCGCCTGTGGTAGAGGTACCAAAGAGTGAACCAGCAATATTCAGGGTGTGCGGGGACTATCATATTCTCAATTCTTGCACAAAGTCTAATTTGTACATCCTGTCAAATCCAGCTGATCTACACAAATCCACTATCGGTCATGCTTTGTATTCAAAACGCGACCTAGTGAAAGCCTACTATCAAGTACCGATGGACAAAGACTCCGTATCATATACTGCACACAGATTCACCGGAGGTGGCACTCACGAATATCACTATATGCCTTTCGGTCTCAAGAATGCCTCGCAAACATTCCAACGCGTTATGGACGAAATACTAGATGGTCTACCATTTGTAATTCCATATTTAGACGACATCCTGGTATTCTCCAACTCAATGACCGATCATATACAACATATTGAGATCCTGCTCACACATCTAGAAGACTATGGCCTCCGACTTCATGGCAATAAATGCGTCTTTGCACAGAAATCAATTGAATTCCTTGGTCATCAAATTTTCGAAAAAGGCATGACACCTGTACCTACTAAGGTTCGTGCTATTCAAGATCTACAGCCTCCAACCACCGTTCGAGCATTACGACGATTCTTGGGCAAAATGAACTATTATTCTCCCTTCGTACCCTGCCTTGCCAAGATTCTTGCACCTCTTCACAAATATCTCGTGACAGAAAGCTGTTTTGTCCAGAAATCACAACTTATTCAGCTCAACGTGGACGACATGCAGGCTTACGAGGATGTCAAAAGAGCCTTATGCAAAGCGACCATGCTACATTCTCCTGATTGGTCTCAACCTTTTGAATTGATCACTGCCGCATCAGACTTTGCCATAGGCGCAGTACTTCAACAGTCCATTAATGGCATACACCATCCTATTGCCTTCTACTCACAAAAACTACAACCTCGCGAGACGCGATATGATGCACTAGGGAAAGAGTTACTCACAATCTACTGGTCGATCCTACACTTCCACACCTATTTGAATGGCCGAAATTTCAATATCTATACAGACCACCTTCCTCTACTCCCGATGCTCAGAGGAAAGAAAGAGTATTTATATTCACGACGTGTCAACTCATAACCTACACGAATACACGAGTATGAATATGAAGTCACTCAGGTCAAAGGACGAGAAAATGTGGTCGCAGACTCCCTAGGCCGTCCTGCAGAACTCTGTGCCTCTAACCTTTGTCCTTCACCTATAAGCACTCAGGAATTGCAACCAGCTCAACAAGATGATCCATCACTTCGGACATTTGATGTCAATCGCCTGAAAACATTTGATTATGATGGAACTCTGCTGCAGTGTGAAATAACTGGCGTGGGCCCTCGGCCGTTTATACCTGAAAAACTCCGTCACAAGATCTTCGAGGTCTACCATTCAATGAGCCACCCATCTGGCGAAGCCTCAGTGGAAATTCTATCCAGAACGTATTTTTGGCCTGGCATGCGGCGAGATGTCAAGAAGTGGTCAAAACAATGTCTAGAATGTCAGAAATGCAAAGTGACGAGACACACCAAAACGGCGCCACAAGTCATTCAAGTGCCCAAAGTCCGGTTCACGCACATACACGTTGATCTGGTAATCTTACCTGCCGTGAACAATATGCGATATCTACTGTCAATACGGGATCGCACAACTCGATGGTATGAGGCCATACCACTGCCAGACATGAAGCAAGAAACTGTCAGTTATGCTTTAGAGCTCAATTGGTTCGCTCGGTTTGGTGCTCCAGCTGAAGTGACAACCGATCGTGGCGCACAGTTCCTCGGCGAAGAGTTCGCAGCCCTACTGAAATACTATGGTGTCAAACACTCCGTGACCGCGGCTCACAATCCGAGATCAAATGGTTTCGTCGAAAGGCCATACCGGAAACTGAAAGCGGCGCTCAAGGCCAGCCCAGAAGAAAATTGGCTTGCGGCTTTACCGAAAGTACTCCTATCAATGCGTACAAGACCTCGTGAGCCGATCAAATGTAGCTCCGCTGAAATGGTATTTAGCGAATGTCTACGGCTGCCTGGCGAACTATTCCGATCACGCTCTGACACTGCGTTAACGATGAACGAACCGACATTTCTGTTTCCACTTCGCAGTTTTCTACAATATAACGCTCAGAATCGGCCGATCTGTCCTACAGGTCAGCAACATGGTCCAATCTATAAACGCAAAGATTTTGATAGCTGCAAATGGTTCTTCATCAACAACGATATGGATAACAGGATTTTAGCCAAACCGAAGCGCGGTTCTTATCGTGTGTTAGATCGACGTCAGAATTACATCATTTTGGAGATTAATGGCAAAGCTGAAGCTGTCTCCAAACACAGACTATCCCTGGCCGACGTTGATCCAAATGACCCGCTGTTCCGCGATGTTGACCTATCAGGCGGTGAAGAAACGATGATTCCACCTCCAGACAGTTTTGCTGACTACGGACTGACGCCCGACATCTCACCAACAACCGAGCCAACTGACGCCGTCACGCCGCCGCGAGATATAGAGGAACCAGAATCAGTGTCGACAGAGCCAACATCAGTGGTTACACGTTACGGCAGAGCAATAACACCTCCTGTAAGGTTAGCCCCCTTCATTGTGTACTAATTTTCATTTTCGGGGGTGTATGTAACACGCGGCTCCGCGTTACAACCCAACGATGTTCAATTTTGACAAATATAGTGCTCTTTAAGGTCAAATAATCTAACTCTGTTTTTACACAATATTTCTCTTAACTGTGATTTTAGAAACAATCTCTGTTAGTTTCAAGCAGTTTTAATTGAGATTTCTTGAACTGCAATTTTAATTGTAATTAATAGGGTTTTGTTTAATAAATATACACACCCGCGCGCAATACGCAGGGAACATGCGGTGGATTATAGTGCATATGTGGTTCGATAGTTTTTCTTTGCATTCAGATATGATTTCACGCATCAGGACATCAGATGTTCCTCAATCACATTCACAAATTCTATAGTTCAATGGATTATTATAATTAAATAATTTAAAACCATAGCAAACAGTGGATTAATTATTTGTGATGTTTTTTCAAGACTGACAATATTTACCAGTGACTTTATTTATATCATCATATATTTTCAATCGTTTACATGTATTCATCACGATTCAGACGTTTGTGAATTGATTATTACTTGTGTTGACAATATATCGTTTTGTTGCCGTCTAGAGCACGGTCCGTTTGTTTAACTGTGAATTGATAATTACTTGTGTATAAGACATTCAATTTTGTTGACAATAAACTGTATTTTTGCCCTCTAGAACACGGTCAGTTTGAACTAACTGTGAATTTTGTCTTTGCAACATTGTGTACAATATACGTAAGATAATTCGACTTAGCCTTCTCACATCACCCATCGCAAGAAAGTCCGGGAATGATCATAAACACGGATCTCAACAGCAGCTACCTGGTCTATATAGGAATGGTACATCATCACGAACTGGATAGCTACCCCGCAAAAATACCCCTATATAAGTGGTGCTCCGTTTCGTCGAACTCACAGCCAGCAAAGAATTAATCAGCATCTAGATTTTGAGAAATTCAAGCACTTTGGATGAATGCCACGAAGGAAAGTAAATTCTAAGACACATATCACAGAAAAACACCCTCTCGAGATCACAATGCTCGAAGACAGCCGCACGATGACGGGTGAGGACGATGTTACACTGCCATCTATTCTCGACAACACTCACACACATAAGAGGACGTCCAGTTCAGGAAATGCAGGAAGCCCGGTGGTGAGCCCAGCAACAGGCCGCACCAACACATGGACACAATACAAAATATGCCAATTCGATCCAGACTACCTTGACGAGTGGGTCGACGATGTTACTTTATTGGCCAAGGTGTCCAATATAACAGACGAGGGTTCAATATTTTTGAGGGCTTGGGAGACAATCCCAATGTCTTTCAGACGCGGATTCAAAGATATTATGCATCAATACACTGAGGGTACATGTGCGCAGCCATAGCAGAGCCTGTAACGCGCCGTCAAGCAGCGTTTGACACCAGATGGAGAAGACAGGCTTACAGAATTGATGAGCCAGATTTCTTTAGGTAGCCGCACGCCTGCCCAAGGAAATCTTAATGCAATTGTTCATACAGAAGCTCACTCCGGCACTTCAAGAAATGGCCACGTTCCTGCGCAAATCCGTCGAAGTGCAAGACGACGTTCTGCCGGCACGTCTAGACAAGTAGTGGAAGAAACACCACTACCGCTCACCTACCCCAGAGAAATGTTACATCACCTCACGTCTGTCCCAATCCACCGCATCATTAGCCGGAACAAATGTCACCAATGAGCGCCTCATCAGCCTGCTGGAGAACCTAACCCTCAGTCGATGCCGTCCATAATAGACGAGATCAGAGCAGGCGTCGACCACCGTCCCGGAATAGCGCCAGGAGGTCGACGTCGAGAGGCCGGGCCACAGTTTCACCGTTACCGGCGGAGTGGTGTCCGAATCACCGCATCTATGGCCACACCACACGTAATTGCCTCAGAAACAGCTGCACATTCCCGCGCACAGACGCGACGTTCAAGTAGGCGCGGTCATCTTAAACAATTCAGGAGGATCCGCCCATGGAAGTTTAGGAAAAATGCTGAGGTCAGCCTCCTCTGCGGCAGTAGAGGCTGATCGCCCCAAGATCGTTCGCCGCTCCAAGTCTGATGTCTCATAACACGTTGCTTTCGAGGTAGAGCGCAATCAAACTATTGTATTTACAGCGACGACTCCAGTCAAGCCATGCTTCAAACGCCCAAATGCCAGCAAACTGTCCCATAATCAGTTGCCACTATCGACATCCTGTCTCATTCGTGACGCAACCTCTCGCAAATTACTTATCATAGACACTGGTCAGATATAAGCTTACTACGCCACAATTATTTGGAACCTACCCACCCATTCGACACCAGCAATATTACTTGCGCCAATGGCTTCAGTATAGCGACGTTTGGGATACGAGTACGCACAATCTAGTTTCCAACTCAAAAAGAGGTTTCAATTATACTTTAATCATTACCAATGCGACAAGAAACATCATTGGACGTGACTTTCTCGAACACTTCGACCTCACCATTCGTCCAAGAACACGAGAGATACGCACTGCAGACAATCAGTTACTTTCATCAGCTCTAAAGCATACGACTCGCGCCGAAGCGGTCTCATCCATACAGCTAATTCCTCCAGTTCCTTATGTACCATTACTGGACGTTGTTCTGAAACGACCTGAAGAGATCTTCAAACCTATCTCCTTTCTACCCGATCTCAAGAGGAAGCGTGCCATCACAGCTCATCGTATCATCTTATCGAAACTACTTCCTCATCCTCCACGAGCACGTCCATCGGCACCACACAAACATAAGGCCGCCGAGCAAAAATTCGCCATGCTACGTCAACAAGGCATCTGTTCACGATCCAGCTCACCTTATGCGTCGCCTGTGGTAGTAGTACCAAAGAGTGAACCAGCAACATTCAGGATGTGCGGGGATGATCGTATTCTCAATTCTTGCACACAGTCTGATTCGTACGTGATGCCAAATCCAGCTAACCTACTCAGATCCGCTATCGGTCATGCTGTGTATTCAAAACTCGACCTATTGAAAGCCTACTATCAAGTACCGATGGACAAAGACTCCCTATCATATACTGAAACTCAGATTCACTTGAGGTGGCACTCACAAATATCATTATATTCCTTTTGGTCTCAAGGATGCCTCGCAAACCTTCCAACGCGTCATGGATGAAATACTTGATGGTCTACCATTTGTAATTCCCTACTTAGACGACATCCTGGTATTCTACAACTCAATTTCCGAACATATACAGCATATTGATATTCTACTCGCACGTCTAGCAGACTATGGCCTCCGACTTCATTGCAACAAATGTTTCTTTGCACAAAAATCAATTGAATTTCTCGGTCATCGAATTTCCGAGAAAGGCATGACACCTATACCTGCTAAGGTTCGTGCTATTGAAGATCTACAGCTTCCAATCACCGTTTGAGCATTACGACGATACTTGGGCTAGATGATCTATTATTCTCGATTCGTACCATGCCTTGCCAAGATTCTGGCACCTCTTCACAAATATCTCGTGCCAGAAAGCCATTTTGTCAAGAAATCACAACTGATTCAGCTCAACTTGGACGACATGCAGGCTTTCGAGGATGCCAATAGGACCTAATGCAAAGGACCATGCTACATTTTCCTGATTGGTCTCAACCTTTTAAATTGATTACTGACGCATCCGACGTTGCCATAGGGGCAGTACTTCAACAGTCTATTAATGGCATACACCGACCTATCACCTTCTACTCGCAAAAACTACAACCTCACGAGACGCATTATGATAGATTAGGGAAAGAGTTACACGCAATCTACCGGTTGATTCTACACTTCCACACCTATCTGGATGGCCGAAATTTCAAGATCTTCACCGTCCACCTTCCTCTACTCCCGATGCTCAGAGGGAAGAAAGAGTATTTATATTCACGACGTGTCAACTCACAACTTACACGATTATACGAGTATGAATATGAAGTCACTCATATAAAAGGATCAGAAAGCGTGGTTGTAGACTCCCTAAGCCATCCTGCAGAACTCTGTGCTTCTATCCTGTGTCCTTCACTTATAAGTACACCGGAATTGCAAGCAGCTCAGCAAGATGATCCATCACTTCAGACATTTGATGTCAATCGCCTTAAAAAAATTGATTATGATAGTACTCTGCTACAGTGTGATATTACTGGCGTGGACCCTCGGCCGTTTATACCTAAAAAATTCTGTCACAAGATCTTCGAGGTTTACTATTCAATGAGCCTTCCATCTGGCGAAGCCTCAGTGGAAATTCTATCCAGAACGTATTTTTGGCCTGGCATGCGACGAGATGTCAAGAAATAGTCAAAACAATGTCTAGAATATGTATATATTTATATAAAATTATAAATAAGTAAATAAAATTTTTTTTAAATAATATATATATATAAAATAATACTAATTGATTATATAGGTATATACATGATTTCGACACAGATATTTTAATGGAAAAGATAATAATACTATACATTCTTTCAACAGTTTTGTTAACCTCTCTCTGGGTCTTTAACCGATTGCAAGCTGGATGGGATTAGGTAAAGGGGGGGCATGTGAGGATTACTGCAGGATTGAAATCAAAATCTTGTTGATCTTTCTATGCGCCCGGAATAGAAATTAATAAATAGACATCATGGACTGGTGTGTATGTCAATCCATTAGGTGTGCTTATAGTTATTCAATAAAATGTCACTTTAGTAAAATACACATGTTTATAGGTGGTTGTGTGCGCGGAGGGGGACAAGGCTAAGTTTTTTGTATACATTTGAGTATTAGAGACTAGGTATGAAGACCGGATATTAGGAAGACAATTAAAAATACATTTGTAATTAAAATAAATATAAATATATCTGTCTTGAATGAGGATACCACATTTGCCACAAGTTGTGTTTTACTCCTGTGCGTATTGTGTCAACCCTGAAGATGAGCCTGGAAATTCTGGTTCGAAAATTAGGTAAAAGAACAATGGAAAATCTTGTTTCAACGTCATTTTCAGACAATCAGCTAATTGAAGGCTTAAAGAAGAAGGGACAAGTGAGAACCCATCAATTGAGGCCAAAAATTACATCACCTGAAAATGAGGAAAATTCAAGATTTTACCGACCTATGAGTGCTATCAATTGTCCCGCACAAGAAAAATGCGGTCAAATTCACAACAAGAAGGACAGCACTGCGCAAGCAAATGCATCTTTTACAATGTCTAGAATGTCAGAAATGAAAAGTGACGAGACACACACAAACGGCGCCACAAGTCATCCAAGTGCCTAAAGTCCGGTTCACGCACATACACGTTGATCTGGTAACTTTATCTACCGTGAATAATATACGAAAACTACTGTCAATACGGGATCGTACCACTCGATGGAATGAGGCCAAACCACTGCCAGACATAATGCAAGACACTGTCAGTTATGCTTTAGACCTCAATTGGTTCGCTTGGTTTGGTGCAACGGCTGAAATGACAACCGATCGTGGCGCACAGTTCCTCGGAGAAGAGTTTGCAGCCATACTGAAATATTAAGGTGTAAAACACTGCGTGAACGCCGCTTGAAATCCGAGATCAAATGGTTTCGTCGAAAGGCCACACCGGGAACTGAAAGTGGCGCTCAAGGCCAGCCCAGAAGAAAATTGGCTTGTGGCTTTACCGAAAGTACTCCTATCAATGCAAACAAGACCTCGAGAGCCGATCAAATGTAGTTTCGCTGAAATGGTATTTGGCGAATGTCTATGGCTGCCTGGTGAACTAGTCAGTTCACGCTCTCAAATTGCGATAACGATGAACAATCCGGCATTTCTGTTTCCACTTCTCAGTTACCTACAATATAACGCTCAGAATCGGCGGATATGTCCTACACGTCAGCCACATGGTCCAATATATAAACGCAAAGATTTTGATAGCTGCAAATGGTTCTTCGTCAACAGCGACATGGATAACAGGATTCTAGCCAAACCGAAGCGCCGTCCTTTTCCTGTGTTAGATCGACGTCAGAATTACATTATTTTGGAAATTATTGGCATAACTGAAGCTGTCTCCAAACACAGATTATCCCCGGCCGACGTTGATCCAAATGACCCGCTGTTACGCGATGTGGACCTATCAGGCGGCAAAGAAACGATGATTCCACCTCCAGACAGTTTTGTTGACACCGACTGACGCCCGACATCTCACCAACAACCGGGCCAACTGACACCGTCACGCCGCCGTGAGAAATAGAGGAACCAGAATCAGGTCGACAGAGCCAACATCAGTGGTTACACGTTACGGCAGAGACATAACACCTCCTGTAAGATTAGCCCCCTTCATTGTGTACTAATTTTCATTGTCGGGGGGATGTCTATGTAACACGCGGCTCCGCGTTACAACCCAACGATGTTCAATTTTGACAAATAACCTAAATCTGTTTTTACACAATATTTCTCTTCACTGTGATTTTAGAAACGATCTCTATTAGTTTCAAGCAGTTTTAATTGAGATTTATTGAACTGCAATTTTAATTGTAATTAATAGGGTTTTGTTTAATAAATATACACACCCGCGCGCAATACGCAGGGAACTTGCGGTGGATTATAGTGCATATGTGGATCGATAGTTTTTCTTGTATTTAGATATGATTTTACACATCAAGACATCAGATGTCCCTCAATCACATTCACAAATTCTATAGTTCAATGGATTATTATAACTAAATCATTTGAATCCTAGCAAACAGCGGAACAATTATTTGTGATGTTTGTTTAAGATTGCTTTTAAACGAATTTTATCCATCAATTATCAGTGACAATTTTTACCAGTGTCTTTGAACTAAATTGCTAATCAATCTGGATTTATATCGTCATATAATTTCCATTATTTACATTTATTCATCACGATTAAGACGTTTGTGTTCCTGATAAATACTTGTGTATAAGACATTCAATTGTGTTGACAATATATCGTTTTGTTGCCGTCTAGAGCACGGTCCGTTTTGTTTAACTGTGAATTTATAATTACTTGTGTAAAAGACATTCAATGTTGTTGCCAATATATCGTTTTTTTGCCGTCTAGAGCACGGTCCGTTTTGTAAAAAAAAAAAAAAAAAAAAAAAAAAAAAAAAAAAAAAAAAAAAAAAAAAAAAAAAAAAAAAAAAAAAAAAAAAAAAAAAAAAAAAAAAAAAAAAAAAAACTCCCATATCAGTAACTAATCTCTATTCAGAGCACCTTAACCGAGTTTGTAACGTCGTACGACATTTCCTTGAAGTCGGAGCGTTTACAAGGGTTTTGTTTAATAAAAATACACACTCGCGTGGAATACGCAGGGAACTTGCGGTGGATTATAGTGCCCATGCGGATTTATTATATGATTCTACGTATCAGGACATCAGCGTTCAATGGATTATTATAACTAAATCATTTGAAACCTAGCAAACAGTGGAATAATTATTTGTGATGTTTTTTCAAGACTGCTTTTACAAGATTTTATCCATCAATTATCAGTGACAATATTTACCAGTAACTTTCAACTAAATTGCTAATCAATCTGGATTTATATCATTATATATTTTCAATTATTTACATGTATTTATCACGATTGAGACGTTTGTGTTCCTGATAGTTACTTATGTTTAAGACATTCAATTGTGCTGACAATATCTCGTTTTGTTGCCGTCTAGAGCACGTTTCGTTTTGTTTAACTGTGAATTGATTCATGCTTAGCTACACCATTTGCAATAAACGGATGAAAATGGATGAGTTTTCTTACTTCACCCTTCGGAAAATGTCAGGGACTGATCAAGGAACGTGGTGGGGAAAACGACCACAATGAAAATGTAGGAAATCATTACTTAATAGGCAGCTGCCCCGCAAAGGCTGTCACTATAACTACAAAACATCATAAAATATAGTGCCAAATAACCACTAGGAATTGCTCCACAACTTGTTAGCTGTAATGGCCGGTCATATCGCGTGAAGCGAAATAGAGTAGTGTGAGGTTGTGAGAGCCGCAGCGTGAAAATTTCAGAGTAGATTGCCTATATTTTTTTATTGACGCGCGGTTTGAAATGGCTCCGATTTTGTCGCATTCCGATATTGAAAAAATTGTTATGGATCTTCAGAACTCCATGAAAGTGTTGAAGGATGAAAACAACTATTTAAAAAATGAGATGTCCAAATTGGAGAATGATGTAGTTGTGAATGCAACGAAATTGGAGCAAGCGGTGAAGTATAATGAAACATTAAGCGCGCGTATAGTTGAACTGAATGAGGAATTACTTGTGAAGTTAGACAAGTTACAGACTGATGTTCTACCATGGATTGAATTGGCCGATATAACAGTGGAAGGCGATACGCTAGTTAAAAATAAATCACCCGGTGAAGAAATGCTAAATATATTAGCGAATGAAGTTTCAGCACGTAACAGCAAACTGGATCAAATAGTTTTATTTAATCTAGATGAAAATGCCGATGTGAAAGACGTCGAGAAATTAAATGCTTTAATAAAAGAAGAGACACATGCAGATATTGCTAAATGCTATAGTGTAGGGAAACGATCAGATCGTCCAAGGCCAGTAATTGTAAAATTATCAAAAAGGCTAACAAATATGAGAATTTGAATTTTCACAGCATATTTATTGGACAGGACAAAACGTTCCTCCAACGGAAGTTGGCAAAAGTAAAAAAGTTAAAGAACAATCAGGAACGGAAGCCGTCAACGTCTGATCAAGCTGTTAAACGGAATCTATCGAGTGAGACTGCAACATCAAAAAACGATGTATCTTTACTAAATGTTGTGGACAGCGGGGGGAGAGGAAGCATGGCCTCGAAGCCCGGGAAACGAATAGTAATGAAGCCAACAAGGTTGAATCTCTAAAAGTCGATACTTGTTTAGATAAGTCGCTTTCTACATTTACTTTATTTTATGCTAACTTTCGGTGTGTTAAGAATAAGAACTTTTTGCTGTGTAATTTTATAATAAGTAACGATATCGATTTTATAATATTATCTGAAACCTGGCTTAACAAGGATATTAAAAACCATGAATTTGATATTCCTCACTATTTTTTATTCAGAAAGGACAGATCGCTGGATAAAAGAGGTGGAGGAGTACTCATTTATAGTAAATCTGTATTTAAGGCGAAAATTTTACATACTAGTGATGATAATGCTATCATTGATTTCTTATCTATACAATTTGATAATCTGATCTTAACAGCGGTTTACAGACCGCCGTATGCTACTTTATTTGATGATCAAACATTTACCAATTCTTTTCAATCTATCTTTGACTGCCATGGCTATAATGTAGTGGTAGGTGACTTTAATAAGTTACAGGACTGTGAAATAATCAATTTTTTTTCTAACCATGATCTCAAGCAGATTATAAATGAATCAACTAGAGGTTCGCAATTTTTAGATCATGTATACTTAGAAATTGAAATGGTGAAATCGCACAGTTATGATGTTGTCAATTATTTCAAAGAATTGGACCACAAACAAATTATTTTACAATGGAACATCTTGAGTGGCATAACACAGAAACTAAGTTTTGAAAATGCACACGTGCACTGTTCCAGAATCAACTGGAATTTTTTTAGAGAATTAAGCATACTGATTGATTATGAGAGTTTTTATTTCTTGAATACTGATGAATTTGTTTCTTCTGTTTCATCGTTATTATCTATTTTATTTCAGGCATCTACGTTTACGGACATTATACCGAAACGAATTAATAGGAAATTGTGTAAACTAAGAATTAAACGAGATAATATAATAAAGTGTAGTCTTATTAATAGTATTAAACAAATGAGATTAGATTCCATTGATAACGAAATTAATTCATCACTGCTAATAATCCGTCAAAGATCAGAACGAATTATTTTGGCCAAAATGAAAATTAATCCTAGATTAGGATTCAAACTCCTCACAGATTACAGTAAATACAAGGAAAAGTTAAAGCTTACACTACCTGTGGATAAAACTGAGTATGGATTTCTCTGTGAATTGGAGGAAGTAGTTGGCAATTTGATATGCAATCCACAGAATGAAAGAAATTTTATAGAACTATCTGACCCTTTGGGAGACCAGGAACCAGGACTTGTTATTGACAGTGATGAATTGATAAAATTGATGTTAAAAATCAAATAAAAAAAACAAAAAGATCACCTTGGTATTTCGATTGATAATCTGCTTCAATTACCCTTAACATTTAGGAATGTGCTCTGCAGCTTTATAAATAGAATTTTGAAGAATGGGAAATTACTAATCGATATACTAACGATAGTAGCTAAGCCGTTGCCAAAAGTAAATAAGCCAACGTGCGCCAGTGATTATAGATTAATCTCTATTATCCCTTCGTTTTTGAAGATAATAGAACGATTGATACTAGATCATTTAGAACGTATGTTACCGGCTGATTTTGACTTATGTCAACATGGCTTTACGAAAGGTAGATCGACAACTACTAATATGCTTTCCATGTGGAAACATGTAATCACATTAGACGAGAATAAGTTAGATGCATTAATTGTATTTATAGATATCTCAAAAGCTTTTGACTCTATATTTTTGATGCTATTTTGAATGCGATTAGTTTGTTGAATATTGATCCGAATATTTTTAGATTACTTAAATACTATCTATATAATCGACGAATGAGTATTCAAGTAAACGATTTGATATCAAAATCGAAACGAGTAACGAGTGGAGTTCCACAGGGATCAAGCTTGGGGCCAATTTTATTTAAAATTGTATTTGCAAATTTGGAAACTAAGATCCTTAACGGTCGAGTTTGCAAATTCGCTGATGATTTAAAAATAATCTACCCAATTGATCCAAAGAATGTCGAATTCTCCAAAAATAATTTGACATTAGGTTTGTATGATTTGAGTAAATATTTGATTACACTAGGGCTGAGAATAAACAATAAAAAGACGAAATCTTTAAAAATAGGTAACAGAAAAAACTTTCATTATGTCTATTTTCATGATGCTGTGATTAATGATGTGTTTGAGATTAAACTTATGTAAGAAATTAAGGATTTAAGCATAACTATTCAATGTACAGCTTCTGCTGAGAGACATATTGAAAGTATAGTAGGCAGTGCCAAGAAAAGATGGGCACTAATAAATCGAAATATCTTATCAAATGATATAAAACTTCAAATGTATATAATATGGATTAGATCGGTACTAGAATATGCTGTCGCTACTTGGAATCCATTAAAAAAAGGGTTTGTCTAATAAGATAGAAGCTGTACAAAGAAAAGTTGTGAAACATATTAGTCCTATTTCTTGCACTATATACGCCTCTAGATTACAGTTTGTGTCATTGCAATCTTTGCGGTTTCGGAGGATGTGCTATTGTATAAAAGTTTTCCATTTGAACCAGTGGACTGGTGCCTATATGACTCCGATAAGAAAAAGTCATGAAGTTGGAACTAGATCTGGACATTTGGCAATATCTCCTCCTTTGGTGGGGAATGTAGCGAGCAAGTTATTTTCTTTCTCAAAAATCTACAAAATGTATAACCAATTGCCGAAGGGGCTTAGAGAATTGTCTGCATCTAAGATATCTTTTAAAATTTTATCTACTAAACTTGAAAAAGTCTGCAATCCTGCTGATATTGTTTATTTGGATTATGATAATACTTTCTCATGGTTGAATAAAAGACAAGGATAATTTTTATCGGAAACAGATTTTATTGCGATTTTTATTTCCAAGTTTTGTATTATTATAATTGAAATGTTATGCACTATATCTTCATGTTGGTTAACATTACATACAATCAATTGCTAGTCATGGTTCTCAATTTTTGCATAATGTTACACTCGAATTATACCTTAATTGTTCCTAATTTGATGATGTATATATTATTCTTTTCAGTCGAACTTTCTGATATTGATATATTGTATAGTACAAATAGTGAGATATACTTATCTACATGAGATTAATTGCACAATTATTGTAATGTGATAATTTTTTATATATATTGTACATTTTCCAATTTTATTATTTGATGGAATATGTGTGGTTTGAATCCAAATAAAGATATTCTATTCTATTCTATTCTATTCTAAATTTGTCAAGTTTTAGTTTAAATCTGGGCAGAATGGATCACGTCAATGAGTTTGAATACGACAAAAAAGAGCTACTGTGTGCTTGATGTTGTTGTCATGATATTCGTAGAGTGTGTACTATGCCACTAATGAAGTTGAGATATGCATTAAAAGTGGCCTGTACCATGATATGAAGACAATGACTACTTAGTGTTGCTACACAGGGCGTAAGCTATAAGAAGCTGGTCATACCAAAGTAGACAGTGTGAGCGCATATGTAAGTCATACTTTGTAGGAGTACAATGTAAAAACTATATATATATATATATATATATATATATATATATATATATAAATAAAACCTAATTTTAACGAAAAGAGGTGTAGTCGAACATTGACGCAGAGGTGGCATATTACCGAAGAATTGTTCAAAAGTGCTATACAATTGTTAGTGATGAACAGCTGGTTATACCACGTGAGAAAAAATAGTGTTAGAAAGGTAAATTAATCTTGTGGCTCGCAAGATATAGGGCACAATTGATGCGAAAAAAGTTGAACATTTTACAAGTTGAATGACGAAAAATTAATGTAGAAAAAGTTATCAGCTATTCGTTATAAAAAGCAATATATGGTTATTTTGAGATTGTAGACAGATAAAGCCTGAGTCGCATGTAGAAGGTTGGATGTTGCCAGGATCAGGCGGTTCGATAAACGGTTTCAACCTGTCTATGCTTATTGATGTCGGTGTAGCGCCTTGCATAATAATTAAGTATTTCGGATGTCTGAGCAAAATAGAGTAAGGGCCGCGATACTTTGACTGTAGTAGTGCAACAGCAGCGTCGTTACAAACGAGTACTGAAATGAATGAAAAATGGACGAGGATTATGTCTTGGCTGCTGTTGAAACATGTTACAGAAAGGAAGTCAAAGGCGATAAGTTTAATCTTGTGGGCCATCCTTTTCTGGAAGAAGACGTGGGAGCTGACTAGTCAGGCGTAAATCCATGCTATACAAGCGTTGTGACGCAGTCGTTTTAATAGATTCATGTGTACGAGAATGCCGAGAAAGTAGAACTAAAGGTAAGGCATCGACCCAGTTGCCATTAATGGACTAGAATGCTAAAGCTGCCTTGAATTCCATATGAATTCTTTCTACCATACCATGCATCCCATGAACCGCAAGGTTGTTTTGAAAAGATCCGATGAGAAACAATTGATTCTATCAGTGATGACCTCATATCAGATATATCAGAAATAATGGGATATCCGTGCAAATATAAAACCGTTAGTGGTTTTGTCTGCGGAAATTTTGCCAAGATTTAAAGCCGCAGATCATCGTGTAAATCTATCAATCATAGTAAAAAGGTAGTTGAAACCTTGAATCATTGTGAGATAAATTATTTCGATGTGGACGACGGCTAGTCGTGAAGTGGTTTGGAAATGTTGCAACTTAGAACGAGTGTGCCGTGTGATTTTTTTTCTGGCAAATATTCCATACGAAAACCCATTGTTTAGCGTTCTGCTTGAGTCTGTGACCCACGAAACGATTTGTAAGTCACTTTGCTTCCTGGGTTAGAAATTATGTGAATGGAGTCGAAATATGTTTCTTATGGCTGGTCGGTAAACTGGCTTGTTGGGATACGTACCTGTAAAGTAAACAATGGGTAAACCTTCTCAGAGTTGGCATACGAACTTGGTGCGGTGGCGAGCTGCTGATCTTTAAATATGAGAGTCATCACGCTGTTCTGTTTGCAGGAGGGATCGCGTTAATGTAGTTTCCCTAAGAGTCAAGGAGTTGACTGTAAATGGCGATGGCAAAGGTGGTTTTAGCGAGATGTCTAGCCTAGAAAGTAAGTCTGCAATGAAGTTCTATTTGCCATTGACATGAAAAATGTCGAATTGCCATTCGTTGAGACGAGACAGCTGTCTTTCCACTCTAGCTGCGTAGATGGCGGCAGTTGAAGTCGCGCTTCGAAGTGCGCTAATTAATGGTGCATGATCTATGAAAACAAAAATCTGCAGCTGCCAATGATGTTGATAAAATGGCGTACTGCGCCGTGGATGGCGAGGAGTTCTCGACCAAAAGTGTCGTATCTTGTTTTTAGTGGTTGGAGAGAATGTGAATAAAACTGACAGGCTTCCAAACTCCGTCGATCTCTTGTTCCAATGTGACTCCAATAGCAAACTAAGAAGCATCTTTAGTTGAAAATGTGGATACGTTAGAATTGTAGCATTTTCTAATGAGTTGATGGCGAGTCAAATTAATTCCTCGTCTTTAGAAGACCAAGGAATGATGGAGTTTTTGCTAAGTCTTTTTTGATTCCGCAGGTGCCTATACAACGGATAAAGTTGTCCTGATAGGCCGAGAAAGAACTTGCGATATAAGTTGAGGACTCCAAAAATTCTCTGCAGCTAACTTACATTCTTTGGTGACTTGATATTTTTTATTGAATTTGCTTTCGACAACAAAGGTTGAATACTTTGTTGCGAGAAACGTTGCCCTAGGAATTCCATGGTTTTATTTGCAAACTTCGTCTTGTCACAGTTGCTCTTGAGCCGTGGTTGGAGAATTGTGAGAGGACATTTCGTAAATGCTTGGTATGAGGTTTTAAGCCTGGACTGCAAAATAATATGTCATTGAGATATGACATACAGTAAGCGGCGTCGTCGCAAAGTTAATGCTGTTGTCCATGAATCTATGAACTGTCTGAGTGTCACAGTTGAGACCAAAAGGCATTTAGAGGTAAACAAAAAGGCCAAATGGAGTGATGACCGCAGTCAATTCGATATCTTCTGGCGCTACCGGGATGTGATGGTAGGTTTGTCCGAGGTCAATCGGTAATAAGTAATTGCTACCGCTGAGAATTTCAATTAAGATGTTAATATTAGGATATGTATCGGATTTGGTCACCGAATTTAACTTGCGATAATTTCCACAGGCTATGTACGATCATTTTGATTTGGAAACTAAGTTCAGTGGTGACGCACATGAACTTTTAGATGGTCTGATGATTCCCTTTTCTAATAATTTTGAAAGTTCCTCTTGGACAGCTTTCAGATTAGGAAGGTCTGAAGGTCGCTTTTTGATTAAAATAGGTTGTCTTGCTGCGACGATAAGATGCATCGTGTTGGAGACTCGTAGCTCTGCCTTTCTGAGATCGTAAAATGACTTATGTTCTCGAAGAGCTGCTGATGACCTGTAAATCCAAATGCTCGGAGTTGAGTGTCGAAAAACTTTGCTCAAGTCTGGTGGAAGGGTCGATGATCTTTTTATTGCCAAGTTCAACAATGAGCCGATATTTCACCAAAAAATGAATGTCTATTATGTTTTGTGAGACTTTGGCAACGGTGAATTTGTGAGCATGTTCACGTCGTAATTCTATGTTGATTGTGCGATGCCGACAACCATAAGTAGGTATGATCTCCCTTTAGCTGTTGCAAGTAATAAAATAGACATCTTGGCCATGGAAGCCCCCTTGAGAACTGAAACTGCTGCATCTCTGTCTACGTTGAATTCTTGGCCAGTTATGAAATCAAAAAAATGCAGATGTTCGTTGGGTTGTTTGTACGGGTTATACAAAAACGTAGGCTGGTTTTTACGTAAGGTATTTTCGGTTTTGCTGTCTATGTGGCATTTTCGGCGTGGACGAAAAGAGTTAATGAGAATTTGAGATTGTTAGATATTACATCTCAGTGGCCCCGTTGATATCGTTGATGCGCAGAAAGTACGGTCTTCTACTATCTGGGCCATAAGTTTCCCTACCCTAAATCTCTACTGCGCCTGTATTCTGAGAACTGGCATGTCAACTGTGGAAGTTGGCACTCATTCGGGAATTTTACCAAACGGCGGAGACAGACTTGACATCAAATTTAAAAAACTTCTGGTGATTATAACACTAATTCTTTGGGAATATTAATTAAAAGATTGCGGGGATCTAGATCGCCGCAAACTGTTTGGAAAGTATGTCGTGCGATCAGATTCAGCTCAGATTTCTAAATGACTAATCTTTCTAGAACTTTAGCCATATTCGATATTTTTCTCTCTAAGAAAGTGATCCTATCATCCTGCGGGGAAGGACAAAATGATGACGAATTTAATGTAGGTTCTAAAATACTAAATTCTTACTCGCATCTCTCTGATAATTCATCTATGGAGAGAGAGCTGAAGAGCAGTCTAGCAAACAATTTTAATTACTGGAGAAGGTTGTTAATAAAAACGACCATAACTTCATGATCAGAAATATTGGTGTTTACTAATTTTTCCGCAGTTCCCTTAAAATCTCAATGGGGCCAAGATTTGGCATGTCTAACTGCGCATAATTATTTATTATCTGATCTGTTTCAGTGGGACCCAGCAAGTATTCCACTTCAACCTCAAGTTTTCCAATCGCCTCACGCTTTGGATAAATTCTCCGCTGTATTTTTGAAGGTAGTTTTGCGAAAACCTTTGACAGTCTTTATGACGTTTAAATACTGGTTGTTTCGGACACCTAATATTTATGCAAATATGGATAAGTTGTTGCAAACCTAGTAACAAATTAGTTCAGTTGATCCCAGAAGGATAAACCAAAGACAACATAAACGGAAAGTTTTCATGAAATTCTACTTTCCGTTCGTGCTGTCCTTGGTTTGTCTTTATGACTGGCATAATCTGGAAATGGGGAGAAAGCAGAGTCTAAGCTCATAAAGAATAATTAAGAGTCTTCATCCAATACATGGGCATCAACATCTAAATTTGGACTTGACATTCTAATAATCTTACGGGATCTTAAAAGCATAACTTTATATGTTTAAAGCAAGCAAATTTAAATGCATGAAAAGATGTGAAAATTTAAAAAATACGTGCCGTATAAATAAAAATTAATAGCAAAACACTTACCCAAAACTGCTTCCTTAGTTGTACACTGAGGAAGTCTGCTTCCACAAAATCGGAATCAGAATCTGCTTGCACATTTTGACGTAAACAAATTTGAGCGATTTAACTGACTAACTCTGCTTTCCCAACATCATAAATAAATTTGATTCCACAGTTTGACTGAGTTTTTACGTAGGAGAGAAAAGATTTGAACACCAGAAAAATCTCTCAAAAAATTTCTTCTCTTTTTTAACAGATCACGGGAAAACCCAAAAGATATTGACGAAGAAAATTCACAATCAGGTGAAGAAAAGAGTGGTTCGGTGTGCTAACGTCGATTTTAATAAAATTCCCCAAGATAATAATAAAAAGTAACACACTTTATTATAATTTTTGCCAAAAGATTTCTGATATAAAAACTAGTACTATTCTCAGTATCCTGGCACGGTCGCCAATTTTTTAAACGCCACGGCTTCAAGTAAATACGTGCGACGTTGCAAAATAGTTTATGGCTGAAGATAATGAGTGACAGTTACTTTTGGTGGTACTCCTAGACATTTGTGGCCGGCTCTGGTTGACTGACTGATGTTCCTTTGCGTAGGTGCTTTCTGATAAGTAGAATTGACGAAACCGGAGATGTGAGTTGCTGTGTGAAGGCTCACAATTGTCTTGTTAAACATCTGCGGCAAAACCGTGGTGGCTGTCACACGTAAAATCCGATTAATAGATAATCGATCCGTATGACTATTTGTGCAGCAACAAGAAGATTGGCGAGACTGAGATCCAAGTGACTATGTGACATTGCGTAACTGACGCAAATCCAGAAGTCAGCGTAGGTAGACAGTCAAGTACAGAGAGCGACAGAAATCAGGCGTAATGTACAGTACGAAATGTCAAACGTGTGAGATGATGCATCCTCCTTATATACTTTTGCAAGCGTAAGTTTGCACACCATTGGTAAACGGCAAATTTTGCTTGTTATAATTGATACCGCGTAAATGAAATATCAATTTCATTTATGCAATATTTCACGAATTTTTCTGGGCCGTTACAGTTCTGTTAACGCCCAGGCTGCAACAAAAAGCCGTGCGACGTTACAACATATAAAAAACGTAGATAAGCAGAAACATTTACTGTTGGTGGGCCTTATCAAGGCCGGAATTGGCGATCTCACTTTTTGAGAGTTTACCCGCACTTACTTCTGGAATTGCGTTAGTTAGGCAGTGTCATATAGTCATTTGGACTTCAGTCACGCCAATCTTCATGTTGCTGCAAAACTAGTCATACGTGATCGATTATCTAATAATCGGATTTCTACGTGTGCTAGCCTCAACGGTGTTGCCGCAGATTTTCAACAAAATAATTCTGAGCCTTCGAACAGCAACTCGCTTCTTTTGTTTCGACAACTCTACGTATCGCGGTACATCAACACGAAGGAACACCAACCAAACAGCCAGAGCAAGTCATAAGTATCTAGGTGTAATTTTAGACACAACGGCTTTAATAAGGGCACCAACGGTAACTGTTTCTCATTTTCAACGGATTGTTTACTATTTTATGACGTCGCGCGGCATTTAATTGCAGCCAGGGCGTTTACGAATTTGCGACCGCGCCATTATAGGAGAGAACAGTACTGTTTTTATACTTTTGTTGAAATCAAAAATGTTTTCGAAAAATTATAAATAAAGTTGTTTTTTCTTTTTTATTATCCTGTGGAATTACATTAAAATCGACGGTAGGATATGGATCAAAACCTTTCTTCACTCTGTTTGTGAAAATTTCTTAGTTAAAGTCGCTATTGTTTTACTCACTTGTTTTAATTAGTGCAAGCAATTTTTGTGTTTTCTGTGGTTAAATCGCTCAGGATATTTAATGTTCATGTCTAACTCTGGAAGCAGATTTTGATTTTAATTTTGATTTTGTGAAAGCAGATATTGTCCGTTTTCTGAGGTTATATCGCTCAAAAACGTTTAGCTAAATTTTTTCGTTTGTGTCAAACTGTGGAAGCAAATTTTGGTAAGCACTTAGTTATTAAATTTTATAAAATTAAACGCTTCAAACATAAAAGAGTTGTGACACAGACGTTTTAATGGATTCACGAGTACGGGAACGCATGTCAAGCAGAACTAAAGGTAGTGCATGGACCCAGTTGCCATTGATGGACGAGGATGCTAAAGCAGCTTTGAGTTCCCTATGCATTCTCTCTACCATACCGTTAGCTTGGGGATGGTAGGCAGTCGTCTGGCGTAAGGTGCATCCCATGTACCGCAAGGTGGTTTTGAAACGATCCGATGAGAAGCAAGTGCCTCTGTCAGTGATGACCTCATTGGGAACACCATAATTGGATATCCATGCAGAGATAAAACCGTTAGTTACTTTGTCTGCAGAAATGGTGCCAAGAGGTAATGCCGCAGGCCACCGTGTAAATCTATCAATCATAGTTAGAAGGTAGCTGAAACCTTGAACCTTTGTCAGATGAACTATGTCGATGTGGACGATGGCTAGGCGAGAAGTAGTTCGAAAATGTTGCAACTTAGAACGAGTGTGCCGTGTGATCTTGTTTTTCTGACAAATGGCACACTCGGAGACCCATCGTTTAGCGTTCTGCCTAAGTCTGTGACCCCAGAAACGATCTGTGAGAATCGGACAGTCGCTTGGCTTTCTGGGTGAGAAATTGAGTGAATTGAGTCGAAAACTTTTCTCTGAAGGCTGGTCGGCAGAACTGGCTTGTTGGGCTGCGTACCCGTGAAGTAAACAATTGGTAAGCCTTCCCAGAGACGGCATATGAACTTGGTTGGGTGACGGGCTATTGATCTTTGAATGTGAATGTCACCGCGCTGTTCCGTTCGCAGGAGGGATGGCGTTAGTGCAGGTTCACTGAGTGTCACGGAGTTGACAGTGAATGGCGACGGCGAAGGTGGTTGTAGAGAGACGTCTGGCCTGGAAAGGGCATCTGCAATGAAGTTCTGTTCGCCCTTGACGTGAAAGATGTCAAATTGCCATTCGCTTAGACGAGAAAGCTGTCTTTCCACTCTGGCAGGGTACTTGGCGATAGTTGAAGTTGCGTTTCGAAGTGCGCTAACTAATGGTGCATGATCTGTGAAAACAACAAATCTGCTACTGCCAATGATGCTGATAAAATGGCGCACTGCGTCGTGGATGGCGAGGAGTTCTCGACCGAAAGTGTCGTACCTCGTTTCTACTGGTTGGAGAGTACGCGAGTAGAAACTGATAGGCTTCCGAACTCCGTCGATCTCTTGTTCCAAAGTGGCTCCAATAGCGAATTCAGAAGCATCTGTCGTGAGTAGAAATGGCTTGTTCGAAAATCTGGATGCGTTAGCATTGTGGCATTTGCTAACGAGTTGATGGCGAGTCGAAGTAATTCCTCGTCTTCGGATGACCAAGTAATGATGGAATTCTTGCTAAGTCCTTTTCGATTCCGCAGGTGCCTGCACAAAGGATAAAGTTGTCTTGAAAGGCCTGGAAGGAACTTGCGATAGTAGTTTAGTACTCCCAGAATTTTCTGCAACTCGCTAACAGTCTTCGGTGACTTGATATTCCTGATTGAATTCGCCTTTGACGGCAAAGGTTGAATACCTTGTGGCGTGATACGATGCCCTAAGAAGTCCACGGATGTAGTTGCAATCTGCGTCTTGTCACAGTTGATCTTGAGTCCGTGGTTGGATAAGCGTGAGAGGACATTTCGTAGATGCTTGGCATGAGATTCTAAGTCTGGACTGAATACCATTACATTATCAAGATATGACAAACAATAAGGAGAGTCGTCGCAAAGTATGTTGTCCATGAATCTTTGAAAAGTCTGTGTAGCGCACTTAAGTCCAAAAGGCATGTAAAGATATTGGAAAAAGCCAAATGGAGTGATGAATGCAGTCTTTTCAAAATCCTCTGGTGCTACCGGGATGTGATGGTAGGCTTGTCTGAGATCAATCAGTGAGAAGAAATTGCTGCCGTTGAATTTTTCAAGTAAGGTGTAAATATTTAGAATAGGATATGCATCAGATTTTGTCACTGAATTTAGCTTACGACAATCTCCGCAGACTCTCCACGATCCGTTTGATTTGGAGACTAAGTTCAGTGGTGACGCCCATGAACTTTTTGATGGTCTGATGATTTACTCTTCAAAAAGCCTTGAAAATTCCTCTTGGACAGCTTTTAGTTTAACAGGGGCCAGTGGTCGCTTCTTGACTGCATAGGTTGTCCTTCTGTGACGATGTGATGCATCGTGTTGGAGACTCGTAGCTCTGACATTCTAAGACCGAAAAGCGACTTGAATTTTTGAAGAGCTGCTGATATCTCTGCTGAATGATGCACTGGGGTTTGGCTGAATGACTTGTAACTCAAAACGCTCGGAGGCAAGTGTTCATAACCACAATGTCGAGCACAAACTAGCTGCTTTCGTCGTATTCCAACTCTCAATGACGGAAATTCAGCCTGCCCAGTGTACATCTTAAATCAGGAAACTTCATTGGAAAGTTCATCTTGCAATTTTAGCACTGCAACTCCTTAACTATATCACACTACTCTATTTCGCTTCACGTGGTATGACGGGTCACTGAAGCTAACAATTTGCGTAGCAATTACTAGTGGTTATTTGGCACCATATCATTGTTGAAGCAATCAACATGTATAAACCAGCCCAAAATTATTGTACATTTCTGATTAACTATGGGCAGAAAAATAATCAATTGATTAATTTGGTTCGAACTCTGCCCTAAATTATCAATCAAGCCTCGTCGATAGGAATATTTTAATTTTTTTTTATATCAAAGAGAAAAATGATGTAACGGCTCAGATTAATTCGCCGACATATTGCCAAAATCAAATTTGAATTTCAATACGCTGTACCAATTAAACCTAGTAAAATTGACGTTTGACCAATGGCGTGCGACTGCATATGTATATAAGCAAGATGAAATTATCATTCCACACAATTGCCATTTCTGCTCTGCTTGCTACGGATTATTGCTTTCGTTCTCTCCACTTGACTGTCTACCTACGCCGACATGTGGACTTGCGTTAAATTTTCTGTCATCTCGTCGCTTAGAATTCAGTCACTTAAATCTTTTTGCTGCTGCACAAATATTCATACGTAATCGACTATCTATTAGTCGGATTTCTAATTATGCCAGCCACCACGGTGTTGCTGCAGAGCTTCAACAAGACAATTCTAAACCTTTGAACAGCAAATCACATATCCGGTTTCAAAAATTCTCCTTTTTCCGGTGCATCCACAGGAAGGAACAACAGCCAATCTACCGGATCATAAAGGAAGTATCTAGAAGTACTTCTAGACACTGCAACAATATTTAACTTCCACGAAATTTTCCGATGTGTGCTATTCCGGTCCTGTTGAGGGCAATCAACAGCAAAATTTTCTCAAACAAAACCTGTCTGTTCTTCTTCTTGCAATGTCACTCGGCACTTACTTGCAGCCGAGGCCTTTTACAGTTCTGTAACGGTTCTAATTATTTCGCCAAATTATTGTCAAAATCGAATTTAAATTTCAATACCCTTGACCAATTAAAACACGCAAAATTTGCATTGAACAATGGCGTGAGACTGCACATATATATAAGCACGGTGAAATTACCTCGGCAGATCCACTTCTGTTCTGCTTGCTACGCGTGATTGTTGTCGGTCTTTCCTCTTGACTGTCTACCTACACCGCTTTCTGGACTTGCGTTTACCACACTGAGTCATCTCTTTGTTTAACCTTCATTCACGCCAAGCTTCTTGTTGCTACACAACTAGTTATACTTTATCGACCTTCAATTAATCGGATTTCTACGTGTGCCGATCACCATGATTGTGCTGAAGATATTCAACACGTCAATTCTAAGCCTTCGAACAGCAACTGACACATCCTGTTTCGACAACTCTACTTATTCCGGGGCGTCCACACAAAAGAAACACCAGCCAATCAACTGGAAAATTAAGCAAATATCTAGAAGTTTTTCTGGACACTATTACCATTGCAACATTCATAAATTTCACAGCATTTCCCGGTGTATTCTTTTCAGTGCATGTTAAAAGCCATCCACATAAAACTGATCTCACAAAACCTGTTTTGTATTCTTCTTGTAATGTCAAACGGAACTTACTTCTTGACGGGGTGTTTAAAAATGTGCGACCTCGGCAGGATACTGATAGCAGTACTGCTGTTAAAACTTGCTTTGCTAATATAAATCTCTGATCAGAAATTAAAGCAGAATAAATTTTTGGAGTACATTATAATCGACGTTAGCAAATATAATACGAAGTATTTCTACATCAGATCCTCATGTTCATTTAATCCTGTTTGTGTATATTTCTGGTCAAAGTCTTCTGTGGTTTAAACGCTCAAAAATTATCTCACATACGTTTGTGTACCACACTCTGCCTTTAACATGTTTTCAAAGAGAGAAAGCAGAATTTTGTCAAAATCTACCGTGGTTAAATCGCCAAAAACGTTTTTTCTTCTATGTGCTTGTACCACATTATGCGTTCAATTTGTGTTTAAACATCAGAAGCAAATTTCGGTAAGCGCTTAGTTAATAGTTAGTAATTTTTATACATATTTAAGCCCCTGTATGCTTTTTATTGTCCTTTAAGTCTCTTTCAAACATGAATATTCAGATGATGACGTTGAGCTATCAACTTTTGGGAGATATATAAGATTTTAATTGAATGCCGGAAAGAATCGTCAGAGACAGGACAAATGCCAAAAAACAGCGGATCAACACCGTCTAAATAAGTATAAACGACAACCAAGACCATTTAGATCATTCAGTCGATTTTACCTAAAAATTGGTGTTATAATTGTTAAATTACTTTTATAATTGTCCAAATTTCCTGCTTTGTTCGGAAAATTTAGCAAACGTATGCCAAATTTTTCCTTAGATGAACACAATCAACAAGGCGACAATTTCTATTTTTTCTCGCACAAAAGAGATCGACTTTCAAAGGCGACTTCATCTGTCACAAAATACCCTGTCAGAGTAGAAAGTCCGCTGTCACGTCTGAGTGAATGACAATTATACATCTTCCATGTTAATGGCGAATCAAACCTCATTGCAGACACACTTTCCAGGCACGACGTCTCACTACAACCACCTTCGCCTTCGCAATTCGCAGTCAATTTCGTGATTCTCAGTGAACCTGGATTAACGCAATCCCCTCTGCAAAAAGAACAGCGCGGTGATTCTCATATTTATTGATCAGTAGCTCGTCACCCCGCCAAGATCTTATGCCGACTTTGGGAAGTTTTACCTAATGTTTACTTTACTGGTACGCAGCCCAATAAGCCAGTTCTGCCGAACAGCCTTCAGAGAAGAATTTTCGACGCCATCCACTCAAATTCTCATCTCAGGCAGAACGCTAAACGATGGGTCGCTGAGTGTGCTAATTGCCAGAAAAACGATAAGACCCGGCACACTCAATCTAAGTTGAAATGTTTCCAAACTACTTCACCGTTAGCTTTCATCCAAATCGACATAATTTATCTGACACTGGTTCAAGGTTTTAGCTACCTACAAACTATGATTGATAGATTTACCCGATGGCCTGCAGCTTTAACTCTTGGCACCATTTCTGCAGATGAAGTCACTAATGGTTTTATCTATAAATGTATAAAACATTATGATGTTCCCATCAAGATCATTACTGATAGAGGAGTTTGCTTCTCCTCCGATCGGTTTAAAACTTCCTTGTGTGTCATGGGATGAGCTTTACGGCAGACGACTGCCTACCACCCTCTTTCAAACGGTATGTTAGAAAGAATACAATTGATACTCAAAGCAGCTTTAGAATCCTCGTCCATTATTGGCAACTGGATCGATGCGTTACCATAAGTCCTACTTGCTTTGCGTTACCATACACTTGAATCTATTAAAAAATCTGCGTCACAACTCTTGTATGGCATACACCCACGCTTGCCTAGTCAGCTCTCACATTTAGAACCGGCAGAAAACGACTCATAAAACGTAGCTTCTTGCCTTTGTCTTCATTTCGGTAACATGTCTGTCCAGAATTCGAGACATACGCTTAGGCCAATCTTCATTCACCAGCAGCTCTACAGCTGCAAAGTAGTACTTGGTAGCGACCAGCTGTTGCACCGTTGCAACCCAGGTATTGCGGTCCTTACCTGATTTTGTTCAGACAGTGGAAATATTTCTTAATCATGCGAGGTACGACATCAACATCGGTAAGCATAGACAGGTTGAAACCTTTAATCGAACTGCTTCATCCTGGCGACTAATAAATATTCGACAGTGTTTTAGACTATACATGCCTCAAATATCAACCTATAAATAGATAACTTTGCATTACATGTAACTGATAAATTTCCCCCCATTTATTTGTCATTATTGTACGTATGAAATTTTTAGCTTTTGTGTACCAACGTGCGCTCTATTTCACATGTCCTGATCTCCTTGAATCAATATGATTCACTAATTTTCTCACGCCTACTTCTCTCACGCGGTAAAACCGTTTGTGTCTAACTAACGATTGTGTAGCATTTTTAAACAGTTCTTCGATATTATACCATTCCTACAAAAATGTTCGATTACAGTTTTAATATTTATCATAAGAATTTCATGTATATCTTTTTGGTCATCATGCTGTTACACCGTATGGCTCATGCATGAGTCAACACTTCCTTATTTTGGTATGACCAGCTACTTAGAGCTAAAACTTTGTTTAGCCACACTAAATTGTCATCAGCTTCATATCATGGTACAGGCCACTTTCATGAATATCGCAATTTCACCATTTACACTGTACGCATTCAATGCGAATATTATGACAACATTGTCGAGCACACACTAGCTCTTTTCGTTGTATCGAACTCTCATTGACAGCCATGCAGCTTGCCAAGGTTAAAACTTAGACCTGTCAAATTCAATTGCAATCCACTTTGCGATTTTCACGCTGCAGCTTTCATGACCAATCACACTGCTCTATTTCGCTTCACGTGTAGTGACTGGCTACTACAGCTAACAATTCGTGTAGCAATTATTTGACATCATATCATTGTTGAAACAAATAACAAGGATGCACTAGCCCAGCATTACTATACGTTTTGGTGAATTATTGGCAGAATAATAACCAATTTCTTAACTGGGTCCAAACTCTATCCTACATTACTAATTAAGCCTCGCCAATAGTATTTTATAAATTCTTTTACCTTTTCTTTTTTGTCAGAGAGGAAATTGATGTAACGGCTTGGATCAATTCGACGACTAACTGTTGAAATTTAAAACGCTGGACCAAAGAGAATGCCCAAAATTACCGTTGACCAATTGCGTGTGACTTCGCGTCTATATAAGCACGATGCAATTACCATACACCAAATATTCTGCTCTTCTCTCTACGTGTGATTTCTGTAGCCTTCTCTGCTTCAGAGACTATCTACCCACCTGTGTGTCACCTTGACGGGTAGTCTTCAGTCACACCAATCTTCTTGTTGCAGCGCATCCACCCTTATGTAATCTGTCCTATATTAATCGGATTTCTACGTGTTCCAGCTAAATTTATGTTGCCACAGATCTGAAACAAGACAAGTCTAGGCCTTCGAACAGCAACTATCACATCCTGCTTCGACAATTCTACTTATTCATGTGCATCTAGTCAAAGGATCAACAGCCAACAAATAGAAGGATATAGCAAGTGTCTAGTAAGACTTCTGGATACTCTCACATTGCAAAAATTCATTAACTTTCACGGTATTAGCCGGTGAACTTATTTCAGACCCTGTTAAAGGCCACTCACAGTACTTCTTCATCCGTTTTCTTATTAGTCTTCTTAATAATGTCGCACGGCAATTCCTTCCAGCCGGGATGTTACAGTTTCCACAAAGATTATAACTCTCCGGTGAGTGTGATGTGCAGCATTATGCAAAGCGGCCAGGTAAGTAGTTATAGTGAAGAGGGCTGGTAAACGCCTTTAATAAATAGAGTAGCAGAGCAGTAACGGTTGCTTAGAGGTGCTGACAGCCTTGCACTTTATTTTCTCTTGCTTTAAGTATAAGAAATTTTTTTAGAATATAAAAGAATATATTTAATTGGATTCAAACCACACATGTTCCATGAAATAGATAAAATTAGAAAACGTAAATAAATAAAATATATTGCATCACATAAATATATTAATGTATATAGTATATATCTTGCAAAACTCAACAACCTGAGTGTTCTTGCTCGTGTATTTCCATCATTTTGAACTGAAATAGGGTTTTTATATTTATTTTTATATTTTAAAGATTTCTCGTCTGATCTCATTTCTGAGAAACTTCTTATATTTTAAATTTACATATATTTTGTCTATTTACTTTTTATTTCATCATAAATTTCTATACAATTATTTATCGTCTGATTTACAAATATATCTGAATTTTTACCACGTTCTTTTATCATCAACTAGATTTTGCCGTCAGGTTCTACTACCTCCTTAATAATTCAGAAGTTATTGTCTAATCTCGTTGACCTCCAGCACCAAATGGCATATGTTAATGGTATGCTTAGAGCCTTATCTGGGAACTTCTCTATTTCCATTTTCCAGGCAAACCTGTTGCGTGATGCATGAGATTATACTTTCCGTTCATGCTGCCTTTGGTTTATCCTTCTGGTCACAACTGAACAAATTTGTTACTAGGTTCGAAACACCTAATACACACTTGCCTATTTAACAAAATCTTTTCCAAAGCTACATGTGTTTTTTACGTACTTCCTGCGGAAATTAGCCCCCCACCTCTACACGAGTTTAAAAAACCGTTCACATACATTTCCGTATCAAACTACTATGCAAAAACTCTGTTTGGAAGCGCAACTGATTCAATTTTCGCCAGGAATACTCTTTTCATCCATATGGTTTTAACTAGTTTTAGAGCGTTTAGTTTCTTCTTTCCTAGCCGCAAAATTGGACAACTTGCCTTAGACTCTAAACGTCACATATTGGCATTCATATACTAACTTTTTAATTTTCCTATTTTCTGCTTAATGTTATTAATTATTATGCCATAATTTTCTCTACTAATTCTCATAATTTTGCTTCAGCTAACTATCAGAAACTCGAAAACTTTGATAAAGAAATCTGACGGGCAATATCTAAAGCTGGTTCTACCACGCCTTCAAACAGTCCTAATTTCGTTCAAATAAAGGCAATTAATCCTGCACACTACACCAATACTTTGACTCTGCAAAAGCTTTAATATAATCAACTCTATCCTAGTGAAATCTACCTTACATAAAATCGACAATTACGACGAAGAATTTTGGCGTTCGATGTCTGAAGATATTTCTTCCTCGTTTTCTAACAAAATGTTAAATCCTGCTTTGATACCCTGATTCTTTACTAGTCTTAATCTAATCGATTATTACCTAGTCAATTGGAATCTATTTCTCCTAAAAAACAAACTACCAAAAAGTTGGTGAAAGCGATTTTCTTACCCAACTCCTATCAGCCTTATCGTTTAATAATTTGCTAGTCAATAATTCATTCAACTTTACATATCCCTACTTTTGAATTGTGTCTCATCGTTTCAATTGTTTAGCCAGATGACCGTTTTTGCCAAATAATTTTATTATTATAAAAGTCTCATATAAATAAGTAAATTCAATAATTTTGTTTTATTGTAGCGCGCGGTTCCGCGTTGCAACCCAACAAAGCTCAATTTTGACAAATATAGTTTTCTTTAAGGTCATAAATGCTTATTGTAGTTTTGCAAAATATTTCTCTTAACTGTGATTTTAGCAACAATCTCTGTTAGTTTCAAGCAGTTTAAATTAAGATTTCATGAAATGCATTTTAATTTTAATTAATAGGGTTTTGTTTAATAATAAAACACACCCGCGCGCAATACGCCGGTAGCATGCAGTGGATTACTGTGTTTTAGCTGTCAAAGCCAGGATTTATATATTGTGTGCTTTTCATCAACTATCAGTGACTCCAAATTGCACTCCTAAGACATTCTGGATTTATATCTTCTTTCTCTTTTAATCATTAATATAAATATGATTAATGATTCAGCCAAAACATTCTGGATGTATACAATTTAAATAATTTCTCGTTTACATAAAAATGTCAATTCTGCCGAGACATTCTGGATTTATTTATTTTGTTTATTGTGATTTTGCTTTGCAAAATTGTGTTAAATAAAAATATGATGCTTCGACTTAGACTTCTCACATCACCCATCGGAAAAAGTTCGGGGACTAATCATAAGCACGGATCTCAATATCCGCTACCAGGCATGTGTAGGAATGGTATAGCATCATTAAATAGACAGTTACCCCGCAAAACCTCTTACAATAACTTGAAAACAACCTACAACATGATTTATCATCATCTGAATATCTATCCGTAGTTTCACTGCATACACTTTATAATATGCAAGTATGCATTAGGTTTTGCGAACCTAGTAACAAATTAGTTCAGTTGTGACCAGAAGGATAAACCAAAGGCAGCATGAACGGAAAGTATAATCTCATGCACATTCGTTTCGTGCTTACTGGCGACTCATCAGAAGGAGCCGGTATTACGCCCTTCAACCACTATATATTTTGGTCAAGAATGTGGGATAATAGGACGGTACAATCTCCTAGACGAATGTGTAAACCTGCAATAGTGAAGCTAACATCGTATAGTCTACGACAATGCGACTTCAACGCTAACTCACACTATATAATATATATACCGAGTCTGTAAAGGATACTAACACTATGGCTATTGTGTTAGTAACCGATACCAACATTATTGTACCGAAAAGGTACATGGTACTAACACTATGGTTTCCGAGTCGGAACATGGCACCAATATGATTGATATAAATGTATGCTATAGTTCACCGAAATTGAGAATTACAACAATTTCTCAACACCTGTTACTCCGGTAAATCCATACACCTTGGCCTTGATCGATATCAGTTATCACATTTCGCGGTAAGCATGACATCATTCAATTCAATATATAACAGTTAAATACCGTTTGTTGCGGAGAGCTAATATATATGCAAGTATGTATTAGGTGTTGGCGAACCTA
>JAQBSW010006932.1:0-44688 GCA_029291075.1 Eudiplozoon nipponicum
TCTACTACCGGCACAAGATGACCCACAAAACGAAGCTACCCGCCTTCGACTTCATTTCGGTAACATGTCCGAACAGCAGCCGAGACACACGCCTCGTCCAGTCTTCGTTCACCCACAGCTCCACAGCTGCAAGAGAGTACTCGTTCGCAACAATAATGCTGTTGCACCACTACAACCCAAGTATCGCGGTCCTTACCCGATTTTACTAAAACAGCCAAAATACTTCATCATTATGCAAGGCGCTACACCGACATCAGTAAGCATAGACAGGTTAAAACCGTTTATCGAACCACCTGATCCTGAGAGCGTTCAACCTTCTACACACGTCTCAGGCTCCGTCTGCCCACAATCTCAACCTGCTTTGTATAACGCGTAATTAATTTTTTTAAACATTAACATTTAACTATAAAATTTTTTTTAACCTTACGTTAATTTTTAGTATTTGTCTCACGTGGCATAACCAGCTGTTCTTAGCTAACAATTGTGTAGCATTTTTGAACAGTTCTTTGGTATTATGCCATCTCTGAGGCAATGTTCGTGTACATATTTTTATGCAATTACCTTTGATTTTAATGTATATATTTTTACATTATAATGTATTTCTCACACATGACATTACACTGCCTATTTTGGTATGACCAGCTACTTAGAGCTAACGCTTTCGTGTAGCAACACTAAGTAGTGATCAGCTTCATATCATGGTACAGGCCACTTTCAATGCATATCTCAACTTTATCTATTTCACAAAGACCACTCTACAAATGCCATGACCACAACGTCGAGCACTTTAGCTCCTTTGGTCGTATACAAACACATTGACAACGATCCAACCTGCTTAGGTTTTTATCTTAAACCTGGCAAATTCAGAGGCGATTTACCTCGAAATCTTCACGCTGCGGCTCCAAAAACTTACACTGCTCTATTTTGCCTCACGTGCTATGACCGTCCACTAGAGCTAACAATTTGTGTAGCAATTCCTAGTGGTTACCTGGCATCATATCATTGTTGAAGCAACCAACAAGCATATTTAAGCCCAGCACTTATGGTTCATCATATTTTTGCTTAACTTGGTTCGAACTCTGTCATGCATTTCTTATCTAGCCTCGCAGAGAGGAATATTTTTTTTCTTTTTTTTCAGAGGAAAGTGTTGTAACGACACAAATCAATCGCCGACATATTGCGTAAATTAAATTCAAATTTATTTACGTTGCACCAATGAGAAAAAAGCAAATTGCCGTTTAACCACGTTTAACCACGTTTAACCAATAGTATGCAAGTACACATATTGCATGCTATTTAAGCACGGTAATTTACCATGCAAGTCAGTTGTGGCATTTGCCTTCTACCTGCTTCACGCGTGTGCGTTCTGTCGGCTGTCAATACGTGTGCGCTCTGTCGGCTGTCAATACCTACGCTGGTGATTTGATCGTTTCACCAACAACTAACTACATCCGTGACTCATCTTGTTGCGGGATACCGGAGAGACGAGCCAATTGAGTGCAGGACCTGCAGGACACCATCCACAACGCGATCACAGCTCAACCACGGGAGCGAAAACTCAACCAGAGTCCACCCAAGGCTCTAGGACATCTTCAACTCTGAAGACTTAAAGCGAACGCATTACCAGGCCCTCTTAAGGGCCCCCATATCAGTAACTAATCTCTATTCAGAGCACCTTAACCGAGTTTGTAACGTCGTACGGCATTTACTTGAAGCCGGGCGTTTACATTATACTTGATGTTAGATCTCCTAAGCATTACTTGTTTTCTTAATAAAAATGCTAGAAAAGTGTATGTCAAATTAGTTTGTGTATATATCTGCATGTATACATTCTTCGCAATGAGATTACAGTGATTTAATGACAATTACTGACAACTCACTAGATAAGCGTACGTCACACCTGTGTGTATGTGTTCTCGTTTGTTTCGGATTGAGGAGTAATCAATAAATGCACGTGTATACTCTTCCCAGGGAAATTAAAACGATTTAGCAACATCTGAAAATTCACTTGATAAGCGTGTTTGTGTGAATGTGCGTGAGCATTTACTTAAGACTGAGAACTAATCTGTTAAATGTAATTGCAGGCACGTGTAACAGTCATTCAAGTGAAACTAAAACGATAAATGTAATTTCCTAAATGCACACGTCAAACCGATTTTTACACGTACTTCCCTAAATGAAGTAATTACGATTGGCATTCCGGTGAAGAGGGGGCTAGATACTATGAATAAAGTAAATAATTAAGAGGTAGCAAAATTAAATTAGAAACGGATAAAGTGTTTCAATAGGTTAGAAAGAAAAAATTAAAAGGTTTGTTAAAGAAATTTTAAAAAATGCCTGATAAAGAACGATACTATTAATAGTGCAAAGAAAATTTGCCTTTTTAAAAAAAAAAACCTTCCCATCACGCATAGATAAATGTTTGTTAAAGGCGCTATACTGACAAAAGAACGTAATATAATAGATAAAATAAGGTAACAAGTAATCAAGAATAAAATTATAAGACAACCAGATTAAAAATTGAGAGATATTGAATTATCCACCCTCTACCTCTATAAGTTAATATCAGTCCAGTATTATTATTATTTTACTGCCTACATACATCAGGTTACAGTCGTTACATGGAATTTCATATTTTCTCGATGTGTTTAACGGTTCAATTTTCTCCTTTGGGTTGGGCAGTTTAATACTAACGATCAGCTTTAATATAGTACGTATATTGTATTCAAATGCTACTTAGTTTAGAGTCAGGTATTACCATTACCCTCCGATCATCTTTTGTTTTATTTGATTTAAAGTTCTTTTAGTCAAGATTAAATTTATTTATAACGCTCATTATAGTTGCTTCAATTAACTTTAGACGATACCCATTAGCACTGAATATTTCTCGCAGTCAACCTTTTTCAATCTCCCTATGTTTTTTTATCTGTTAATAACAAATGCCTTAAAATCATCGATATTAAGATACCGATTTTCATTCTATATGAGTGATTCGAATTGAAACTAAGAAGGATACCTGAGTAGCTATCCTTCCTATAAACATCCCGTTCTAGTTTTGTACAATTTCTAATTAACTTGACACCCAGAAATGGTAATTCGCCACATTACTTTACTTTACTTTACTGCGGCTGACTCCTTTTAGAGGATAAGCCGGCTCCTGGAGTTTCTTAGGAATTTGGTACAAGTGGTGTTCCCTCACCACTCGGCTTTTAAATCGAGGACGCACCTCTAGCCTTTGCACATCCAAGCGCAGTCTGCAAGGCAGCAGTAAGTTGCATGGTTGCCGGTGGCTGTTGAGAGCTCATTCGCCATTCGGAAGTACGGGGTACTGTCCAGGAGTCCATGTAATCCTGTGGCTGTTGAACCCTTTTGTGGCAGGGAACACACGCCGAGTCATGGTGCCGTCGTCGGGCTCATGTGGTATTTTATAGGAGATCCGATTGCTTTATTTAATAAATTTATCAGTTGATCTTCCCAGTGATTCCAAATAACTAATATATCATCGAAAATATCTTATATACAATTTAGGATTTAAGGATGTTATATCTAATCGGGTCTTCTCCATTTAATGAATGAAGGTGTTAGCTATTGGAACTTCCAGTGGTTGTCCCATTGGAAACCCTCTAATCTGCTTATAAAAGTCATTCATAAATTTAAAATAAGTGGAGGACATCCATAAATCCATCATCTCCATGACATGTCTCATCGTCATTTTGCTTTTTTCTTATATTACTGGATGATCAACCAGGAAACGCTGAAAATAATCTATTACTTTTGGTACGGGTATATTTGTGTACATTGACACCACATCTAAACTCGCAGATCTATCGTTTTCATTTAGCTCAAATTTATCAACAATCTCAACAAAATGGTATGAATAGATCAATGTGTGGTCTGCGAATTACGAATATTTCTTTATTCGATTTCATGGAAACTTAGATATTTTATATGTTTGAGAGTGTTGGACATTAGCAATAATTCTCAAATTGTTACCTGGTTTATGTCCATTTACTAAACCGTACACTCTAGGAGCGACTGTATCTCTTTGTACCAGAGCGTTCCCATCCGTTTGATCTAATTCTCCTTCAGAAATCATGTTCTTGACCAATAATTTAACTACTTCTTTTATCTTATCCGTAGGATCTTTATTAATTTTAGTGGACACCTCTTTATTGTTTAGTTGTTCAAACATTTTAGCATTATAGTCAGATTGACTCATCAGAACCGTCGCTCCTCCTTTGTCTGCTTTCAAGAATATCACACTCTTTGCTATTAATTCTTTCCTGAGACTTTATATTGCATAATATAGTGTATATTTTGCATCTTTGCACGTTAGCACAGCTGCGGCTACATCTATATCAAACATAACCTTAACTTTGCCTGAAAGGAATTGTGCTGTTTTAACAGCCTCGGTAATTATCTCATTTTTGGTGATTTCTCAATCTGGATAGCTGTATTCAGACCACGATTAAGCATTTCTAGCTGATTCTCATTAAGATTTACTTTAGAAAAGTTTAGATCTCGATTAGTTACAGCAGCTTCACTAACATAGCACCGTATTTAGTACCTAAATAAGCTTTAAAAGAAACATGTTGCGCGACGGGGAATAGATTATTTACCTGATTTTTGGATTACTTACCGATAGTGTAGTGTGCGGCAGGATAGCTCAGTGGTTAGAGCACCAGATTCCGAAGCAGACGTGCCCAGGTTCGTATCCTGTCCGCGGAAAATTCTGGCCAGTACTTGATGAGTTCCCAATAAGGACGAAACCGGTCTACTGGATGAATTGCCTTTTCTACACTATACAATTCTTAGTTTATACTGACATATGTAAGTAATTAATGGGTCAGGTGTTTATATCAAGACCGCAACCTTGATTATAATAATTGTTATCACCACCCGCGCAACCAATGTTCGTTTAATTATATAAATGTTCATTTCAATACCACTTCCCCATGTAATGTGGTGTCTGTTCAGTAATGACAGATTGGGCATGGTTAGTTGGAACTTTGGGTCTAAATGGATGCCATATGAGCTCCACCTAGAGGAAAATTGACTAACCAAGTTACATTAGTTAGTATATAACTGAAAATTGTGTGTAGTGTAGTGTGCGGCAGGATAGCTCAGTGGTTAGAGCACCAGATTCCGAAGCAGACGTGCCCAGGTTCGTATCCTGTCCGCGGCAAATTCTGGCCAGTACTTGATGAGTTCCCAATAAGGACGAAACCGGTCTACTGGATGAATTGCCTTTTCTACACTATACAATTCTTAGTTTATACTGACATATGTAAGTAATTAATGGGTCAGGTGTTTATATCAAGACCGCAACCTTGATTATAATAATTATTATCACCACCCGCGCAACCAATGTTCGTTTAATTATATAAATGTTCATTTCAATACCACTTCCCCATATAATGTGGTGTCTGTTCAGTAATGACAGATTGGGCATGGTTAGTTGGAACTTTGGGTCTAAATGGATGCCATATGAGCTCCACCTGGAGGAAAATTGACTAACCAAGTTACATTAGTTAGTATATAACTGAAAATTGTGTGTAGTGTAGTGTGCGGCAGGATAGCTCAGTGGTTAGAGCACCAGATTCCGAAGCAGACGTGCCCAGGTTCGTATCCTGTCCGCGGCAAATTCTGGCCAGTACTTGATGAGTTCCCAATAAGGACGAAACCGGTCTACTGGATGAATTGCCTTTTCTACACTATACAATTCTTAGTTTATACTGACATATGTAAGTAATTAATGGGTCAGGTGTTTATATCAAGACCGCAACCTTAAGTATTTAAATGATTTTAAAATTCATAGTACTCTTTCCATGTGCAAAAAGAAAGGAAATTTTATCAGATACAAGAATCGTTCCTGTTTTATCTTCTTCTCAAGTACCTACAAACGAATATCTCGTTATATATATATATATATATATATATATATATATATATATATATATATATATATATTGAAAGGCAAACCAAGATAGAAAAATGTAAATATGGAGAGAGTGTGAAATAAGGCAACAACAATCAATTTCGTGCGGCACCTCCAGTTCAAGCCCAATTCCTGAACATGCTTCTTCCGCTTGCATAAATCCGGCTGCAATTTGTTTATCCATAAAGCTTTCTATGTGGTTAACTACATTTTGTTATTGCATTTAGTAATTATCTTAAATGCTACGTATGGAGTACATAGGTGTGATGTTTAAACGATGTGTTGCGCAATTGCAGGCGTGTATGCACTATTTGATTTTAAACAGGCGTTTTAGTTACAATTTTATCTCATTCGAGTAATTAGTCCTTTGGTCGACCGGTCTACGTAAGTTGATCGACAGCTTGCAAATGTATATTGTTATAAAATATTTGATGTCGACATTAACGGCTGTTTCGCTTTGATGGCTGGTAAAGGCAGGCTTGTTACCTTAAATAACACTCGTAGTTTAGCTGCATTAAATCTGCGTGTTAATGCCGCTTCAACTTTATTTTGTGCTATTCGGAAAACTGTGTCCCCTTAAATGCGATTTTCAGGTAGACCGATTTCTTTTCTGGTCCTAAATACGTAAAAAAACGTGATAAGGAGCTTCCCATTGCGACACCATCAGTCTGATTCTTTCGTTAAAACGAAACCGTAAGTCTTTCGTGCATTATAAGATAAGCTTGCGTAAAGTGTGATCCGGCACCGGCGATGGTAATATGTCCTGTTCTACCGCTTGGTTTTTAATGGTAAAGACGTAACATCAAAATATACAATAATATTGTTTTTAACATTTATATCTTGAATTTTGCTTACAAACATAAAAGCATCGGCCCCGAATAATTACCTATTATTTTGCGCAGTGGTTCCAGTCTACGAACTAACAATTTAGCCAATGCGTGAAACGTAGAATTGACCATTGAGAAAATTGGCCTCATATGCCATCCATTTTTGTGTGTTTTTGGTAACCCGTACATTGTTGGTGTAAATTGTCCAACTAGCTTGAGTTTCTGTGCAGTGGTCTCATCAATTAAACCGGTATCTGCTAAGATCTTAATTTCATTTATTAATTTGTGCTCAGCTTTGTCTATTTTATCTGATTTATCGTCTAGACGCGTGAATTTTTTGTTGTCATTTATCACTTATTCCATCTTCTATAGGCAGTCAGATTTGTCTATTATAACAACGCTCTTGCTTTTATCAGCGCGAAGTATTTTTGTCTGCATTTATGCTGATATCTTTAAGCGTATTTAAATGTTGCTTTGTCAATGCATGCTGTTCTGCACATTTAGACGATTTCAAATGTAAAGCCTGGTCAAATAAAGTAGTCTTGAACCAGTTTTTATAATCAATACTTGTAGGTTCTAAGGATGAATTGCCCTTTCCATACTATACAATACTTAGTATATACTGACAAATGTACGTACACAATGGGTCAGGTGTTTATATCAAGATCGCAACCTTAATAAAAAAGTAATTGTTATCACCGCCTGTGCAACCAATGCTCGTTTAATTATATCAAGTTTCTAAGTCAGCTTTTCGTTCAAATAGAAATTCAAATCCTGCCTTAAAATCAACATCACATTTATTAGAAGAATGAATTCCATAATTTCGGTCTATTCATGGTGCCTCTATTGTTAGGTGATCGATTGTTATTTTTGATAGGATAAGCATGTGTTTATCAATATCGGTCGGTATTAAATCACACAAAACTCCAGTTTTTATATCATTTTCTAATTTCTTCAATATTCTTGTTTTTTCCGTCATTATGACAGCTGGCAAAAACATCAGAAATTCCCTTCTTGCAACTTGAATTAGTTCATCTAATATACGAGATGCACACCTGATTCTTGTCTGTAACACCACTTCATCTTCCTTTAACTTTTCACTTTGGGAATACACCAACCTTGTAGGATTTCTCCGTTTAATCCGAAGTTTGGACTTGCGCAAACTGCGCACCAAATCTCCTGGGAATCGTAATTGCTTAATACACTGATAATATTCTTTTCACAATAACGTTCTTTGCGATCTACATTTTAACTTCACTAGATCATCTAATTTTCTGAAAAATTCTTGGTTTTGTGCCGTTTCAATATAAATTATCAACAATTCGTGGCGGTTTTTCTAGAATTGACAGTTTGATTAGTCAAGAATCAATGACAACGAATATAACAAAACAATTAACTATTTAATGTCTAATGACTATCCTAGACATGTAAGCGAATCAATTATTAAAAGGGGAAGTAAATATTAACAGACTTATTTCGGACCAGAAAAGAAAGCATTCTACCTGAACATAACATTTAAACGGGATACAGTTTACCGAATAGCACAAAAGAAAGTTGAAGCGGCATTAATACACTCATTTAATTTAGCTAAACTAGGAGTATTATTTAAGGTAACACACTGGCCATTACCAGCAATCAAAGAGAAACAGCCGTTAAAGTCAACATCAAATATTTTATTTTCCAATGCAAATGGGCAAGTTGTCGATCAACTTACGTAGGCCGAACGACGAGACGTTTAATTACTCGAATAGGAGTACATTGCAACTTAAAATCCTGTTTAAAATTAAATATTGAATACAAGCTTGCAATTGAGTAACTCATCGTTGAAACATTACACGTATGTTCTCCAGAGGAAGCATTTAAAATAATTACTAAATGCAATAACGAAATGGTGTTAGCCACATTCGAAGCTTTATGGATAACAAATTGCAGCCAGATTTATGCATGCACAAGAAGCATGTTCAGGCATTAAGCTTGAACTGAAGGTGACGCACGAAATTGATTAGCTTCTTTTATTTAACACTCTCTCCGTGTTTACATTTTTCTATCTTGTATTGCCTTTTAATTTACATGAAAATATATGTTTATTTATAGATAATAGAGAACAAAATTTGAAAGAAGCGTTTCATGTATCTGATAAAATTTCTTTTCCTTCTGGCACGTTTAAAGGGTGTTATGAATTTTATTATGTCTCGCATTCCAAAAGAAATGATAAAACTGGTGTTACGATGATTTGGTATTTTAATTTACTGTTCATATTATCGTACCTGTTGCACGAAAATGCTGGGACTAATTTCGACTGCTACCTTATGAGAACTATTCTTCCATCTCTTCTGCCTTTCCAGTCCAGAAAGCTTCTAAACCAGCTACTGTCTGAGCTTTAATTTTCGTCTAAAAGATCTAAGTGAATTAATGTATGCTGAGCTTGCGAGAATTTGTGCCTTGTTTCGACAAATTCCACAGACTTGAATACATAATGAGTAGTTCTAGGCGAACCTACCATGCCGCATACAGAAGTGCCTGCATTGTGCATAGTGGATCTTATCCCTATCATTTCATCATAATTAACGTTAATTTTGATTATTCAAAACCGTCTTTCTTAGAAGGACATCTATTTTCGTGTAAATTTGAGCATGAACTTACAATGTATGAGCTCATGGCCTTTTTCGGAATTTGCGTTCCAAAACAAAGTGCAGTTCTGGATGCAGGTACGCCTTTTATAACTAATTGCCACATGACGTATTTGGGCCCACAACTGTTATGCAACCGGAGACCATCACGTAATATTTCTTGAAGGAATTTCTTTGTTGCGAACCTGGATTAATTGAAATTACCTGATCTGCGTTTTGACTAACACAGCTTTCATTATTCCAGTAATTTTCATTTGCCAAGATATTTCGGCCTATCTTACTGTAGGCCTTCATCAGTTGCATTTCACGAAACAAATGAAGCTTGCATTTTGACTAACGCAGATCAGGTAACATCATGCAATGCCTAGCATCAAATCTTAACGTTTTTCTATTTAACATGTGTTTGCCATCCTGATGAAATTCCTCATCACTTTGGCGTTGAACTTCAGCACTGATGCCACCTTTAACCAAGACATTTTTAATTTCTTGAAGTATTTATTGGATAACTTTTGCTGGAGTGAAAAACGTACTTGCCTTTGTGTCTGATGCATTTGGTGCTGGCGCATATCATTAAAACGAAAAAGATCTAGCATTGGTTTTTGGGAATGTCTTTTTGCGTGTCGCTTGAAATCGAGAATACTTGAGACATTACAGACTCCCAGATGTTCGTAATAGATAAATTCCGTGGTACCCGATGTTCGATGCCAAAGGCGTGTAGAAGATGATTCTGCGCATAGATCGAATGATCCCAATTTCTAGTTTTGGATATGCAATTTACAACAGTTTATAATTTATTCATTTTAGTGCTCAAACATTAAATTTGCTTTCATGAATTCATATACTAGGCTGAGTAAATAATGATTTACCTGTTATATTTACGATATTTTGTAAAAAGAACTTCGTTTCTTGCTCAGCATTCACTTACTCTTAATATCTACAAGAATAAGCGAATTATGGAATAAATACATGAGTTTCGGGATGTAAGCGCCTGTTGTTCGATAATTTCACTGGCTTACGCTGCAGAAATTTGCAGATATTCGGCCTTAGGTCCTGATATATATATATATATATATATATATATATATATATATATATATATTGTCAGTATGAACAGAACTTTGTTTAAGGTAGCGAAGGCGTTTCAGCCAGTAGCTCGTTTTTGGCTTTATTGGGAACTACTCAAGTACTGCCAAAATAAGGCCAAAACCGGGATAAGAACTGGGGCACATTAGGATAGAGGTCTGAAACTATCAATTGCGACATTCCTTTCTCTCACACTTAACAAATTTTTCAATTATTTACTAACAATTATTTATACTTCAGTTCAATATCGTTTACCCAGGCGACATATTGTTTGTTTTAAAATGACTAGTTTGAGGTGGCTAGTTGGAGCCTTAGGTCGCAAGAGATGTCACATGGACTGTTGTGTGTAATGCGACAATTTGTAACGCGGTGTGTTGTCCCAGATGCAGCAAATAGGCCTCGGTTTTGGCCTCGTCGCAGCAAAGTTAATTTTCCTGGAATTATGCTTTCTTAGCCATAATATTGCTTCATATCTTCTAACTTAAAAAAAGCTTTTATACGTATGACATATAATGCTATATGTTCCGTAATTAGTTTACTCATTATTTATGTTATTACCTTATTATAATTTTATATTCATTCTATGATTTCATATAGAAAAAACGTGATGCTAAATTCCGAAGCGGCGAAGTTTCATATCATGAACGAATTTTACTTCGATAGGAACAACGTTACGTCGAGAGTTGCTACTTTTTAGTTAGACAGACCGTGTGTTTAATAATAAATTGATCAGCAGAAATCATTTCTTTTTACTTCTAATTCGTAAATTTAATATCATATAGTTGTAGCGTTTATTGATATATATTTTTGTCCTGTGTTGTCTACGCCTTTGTGTGCTACCTCAACACTTCCTCTGTAGTTCGGTCCTTTTTCTTCTGGCTGTCTGGTAATACAATTTTCAGTTATATACTGACGTGTTTTGCAATATATATATATATATATATATATATATATATATATATATATATATATATATAAGAAAGAGGACCTGTGGCAATAGCCACATTTAAGACAAATAATGAACAAAGGGTCTTATCTAGGGCAGACATTATTTCAACAGAAATTCCTCGCAGAAGCGCCCGTATAAGAATGAAGCAGTCAACCCAATGAGAAAAGCAGACTTCGAACTGAAGTGAACATAAACTAATTAATGTGTAAATTTGTTTTATTAAATCGATGCTCGTTGTGCGAGCAAAATTCTATATATAATTGAGTAAAAATAAAGCATTTGTGGTACATGGGTTGGAAACGTTGATTCAGGCATTGACTTCTCAAATGAATAATTTAACTGCAGAATTAGGCATAATTAAGGCTCGTCTAGACGATACGCTAATAATAAACACTGACGACATACATGTACGTGGACCATCCAACATATGAATTTGTAAATTAATAAAAGTTGCATGTGGTATGCGACAGAGTTGCCAAAACAAATAGAGCCCCAGAACCCAAAGAAAATGAGCCCCGGAACGAGTCCCGTTCGCGGGAATTCCTGAACAGTTCCCAATAAGGATTAAATCGTTCAACTGGATGAATTGCTTTTGCTACATCAAGCGATGCATAGTTTATACTTACTTTATATTATATATATATATATATATATATATATATATATATATATATTAAAATGGAGTACATGAATTAATCATATGTGATTTGGTAATATAATCATTGTCTGTTTTACGTCAGAAAGGAGATCAGCATAATGTGGTTTTGTAAGAGGCAGACGAAAATGCACAAACATTCCGGCTGAAGTTACTAATCGAAATAAGGTTTATTAACGGGTATACTTAAAAATCAGTACGTTTTTCTTTAAGTATGGTGGCAATTGGGTTATATTTGTTTTAAGGATGCAAATTCACATATTCAACTGGACCGATTTGATCATTGTCGATTAGTTCTCTAGTTACCAGGACGTCTTGTTCAGATTCTTTCAGTTTATACCCTAAAATACTGAAGCTGCGCATTGAACACAATTTTTCCTATACCTATTTATGATTTATCAGTTAGCTATGTGTTCTATATATAACATTTAGATTCTGTTAGTTGCGGAGAACTAATATGTATACAGTTGCGTATTAGGTGTTGCGCACCTTGTTACTAATTAGTTCAACTATGACTAGATGGGTAAACTGAAGTCAGCATGAACGGAAAGTATAATCCATTGTACACTTTTGTTTTGGGCTTACTGGTGACTCTATAGTAGGGGTCGGTATTACATCCTTTACCCACTATATATTTGGGTGAGGTATGTGGAAAAATTGGGCAGCTGGCGTGTTTGAAACGTCAACACCACCGTGCATTGCATACAATTACGATAAATTCTAAAAATTTCATAAAATATTAAATTTTATTGTCCAACTTGATCGGTTTTGCCCTTATTAGGTACTCATCAATTAATATCCGTTATTGCTGCGACCGGGATTTGAACTAGGCTGTATTTGGCCGAGTCAGGCAAATCATCTCCTAAAAGGCTAAGACCGTCACTTGCTTGCGGTTTTATGCCATATACCAACTTACATTTTTTGATCATCCGTTTATTCGTGTGAATCCTACTTGAAATCGATTTTGATTTGAAATTCCAACTATCCTACAAAGGCGTGATCTTGTTAGAACAGAAACTTCACTACCTGGAGAAGTATTATTAAATTACAGCACAATGTCAGTATATAACCTCATATAATTTGTCAGTATGAACCGAAAGTTGTATGAGATATCGAATGCAATTCATCAATTGAGCCGGGTTCTTTCTTTTTGATACTCATCTTTAGGTGAAACAATGTCTGTCTTATAATGGCAGATTGGAGATGGTTGGTTGAAACCTTAGATTAAAAGCAATTACAATAAGGATCGAACAAAATGAAAGACTGACAAAATAATAAGTTGGTATAAAGTGGCGCAGGGGATAAATTACTTGTTCTATTTATACATATTATTTATGCGGATTTCCTCAGAGTTTCCTATTATCATGTTATACAATTTAAAATTTATAATCTATAACTATGCAGTAAAGTATGTCATCTGTATTGATACAATTCTGATCAAGTTTTCCGAACCATCACAAGAAGCTATTTTATGCTACGTTTTATTTTTCATCAATTATAGGGGCTTGCTCCTCTACGACTCGACTGCTGCTTCCATAATTCTCTTGATTTTGCTTCCTCTTAATTCGTGCGCTTTTACGAAGTTATCCTTTTCTATTTACTTGAACCCAAAATATGGCCATTTAAGCGTTCGAGACCTGAAAAGAGTCTTCAAAAACATTCATCAAAAGTCGGCCTCGGCACCATGCTTAAGCTCTAAAGAGCTATAGCGCATGATCGATCGGGCATTTTAATAAAAACGATATTGTACTCTGCGTCTGTCCTTTCCGCTGGATATGGATAATCATTGACAGCGTGTAGTTTTATGGGTTCCACTTCTGCCACTATATTGTAAACCATGGCCCGTGGACGTGTGTATGTAGGCCATTTTGCACAGGCTTGTCGCTGTGTCGCGCACAAAGATTTAGGTAACTGTTGTAGGCGCCCGTTAATGTCTGCCATGTTGTAGCGCACGTGTGGTTCTAGAGTTACGGATTAAATTAACAGTCTTATCTGCTCTCTATAGACTGTAGTTTTCAGAGAAAATCATGTTGCTGTTGATATTGTAAATCGCAAGTCTCGGGCGATCAAATGTAATAGGTTTTGGCAGGGCCCCAGGGCTTCGTGGCACCAATACTGAAATACCTCATTCATCGTCGGGTGTGCTTGCTCAGCCGTCGCATTTATTGGCTGCCCGGTAATGCTTTATGTCAAGGTATTTGCACCACGGATTGCATTTTATCAACTCAATCTGTGCACCCGTCAGTAAAATTAAATTGGGATGCACCTAATCAGCTGAACCAGCGCTCTTCTAAGCACTTCATAATATTCTCCGTCGAGTAATCGTCTGTCACAGTTAAGGTGCTTCCTACGGGGAAAGTCAAATAGTGGCGTTTATCAACATCTGCTTACATTGGATAAGCGCTCCTTTGGCCTCATCCATCCACGGAACGTTATCTCAGCAAAAATTAACTTAGACAAAGATTATTGAGTATCCACCGTCCCAGCGAGGTATGGTCTATAGGACTTCGTCGTACCAATAAACTGGCGAAATTGTCTTCTTGTAGCCGGCACCGGATTATACGTGATAGGATATATGCTCAAATCTATTGGCCGACATCCATCTGCTGAAACTGAGTGGTTCAGGAACTGCACTTGCCAATCTATCTGCACATTTTCAAGACTAAAATGTAATCGTTATTCTATTGCTTTGGGCAATATCTTCTGCAGCCGAGTACGCAATCGTTGTGTGGTAGTTGACCATATAATAACTTCGTCAGCCTAAGCTGTAGTAAAAAGGAAGTTGGACACGGAGGAGTCCATCTTTATTGGAAAACGTTGGTGCGTTGTTTCGAAAAAATGTTACACGAGTGAATTGAAAATGAACTGGAGATACATGCACCGCTGCTTTCCGCCGGTATTGGGGCCGAACGCCAATTTTTCATAAGCCTTGTTTTAGGTGAAGCACGGAAAACTACTTGCCTCCCGCTAGCTATTCGAACAGATGGCGCGGAGTGGGCATGGCATATCGGTCATGCTTGGTAACAACGCTTAACTGCTAGAAATTGGCCGCTGGTCGGGGCGAATAATCCTTCCTTGTATCGTAAACCATGAGAGCTGGAAAAATCTATTAGATTGGTTCAAGAATGACAACCTCTCTCGTCCGTTGTGTCGACTGAGTAGCTGCTGCTAGTTTCTTTGTAAGTGCACCATATAATCCTGGTAGTTCGTAACCTTCGTTTAATTCTAGTCATAAATTAAATCGATTGACCGTTGATCCGGGATATTCGGTCCAGTCAAGGAGGCGCAATATACTGTCTTATTGACTTAGAAACTCTTTCCAACACCCAGGCAGCCGGTGTATCTCCTGTACTGGAAGGCTGCATTTCCACCGTGTTGAACTCGTACTCTTCGGTCTCGAGAGGAATAAACGTTTCTCCTGACAATCAGTGGTCTTAACCCATTTTATAATAATGTCTAAACCCGAAAAGTGGTGTCTTGGTATGCATTGCAACAAAATAAATTAGGTAGCTATCGTAGTTTATTAATAAACCAATATGCCAATCACCCTCAGCACCATCGACACACTCGAACTTGTATAAAAATCCTTAAGTGTGGCGACGTTGCACAGACTTGTATTTCTTTGAGTGTCAGTGATTATGATCAGACTGTAGTATGTTATGCTGATCATCTTCCGTTGACACAATTCGGATCATCCGATGGGGTTCGCTTTTGGACAGCGCCACATTTATTAATACTCGTAAGGTGATGGACGCTGTTGCTTCATTATACTGGTAGATCTCACGAAGAACTACACTGACTTTGTTGCATTGGAGGTTATGCATTTATCTCTGATGCTGATTTTACACATTGAGACTGATTCTAAGTCACTGTCTGCCACCATCTGTCCTAAATCGGCTTTATATGCCGCAAAGTATTCCACCAAGGTGCGTCGCATCTGGCAGCTGCTGTGACAGGGCTCGTATGTGGTGTCAGCGCCTGCAACGTAATGGTTATCATTGCCGAACTTTGCAGAGCCTGCGTCTTTTATTTCAGGCCTCAAGTCGTGTGCTCGATAATGCTTCATATCTAGTGGGTCTAACAACATTAATGTGCTGGCCACATGCGGTTACAAGCCAAACAAAAAACTCAGCTCAGACAGCCACCGCATATGCGTGCTATGGTATGAAAAGGTCGTTCACCCGGTAATGTTTTTCGTCTGTATAATTTGGATAAAACATGGTACGGCTAGATTTGCAAGTAACCACGTTCACAACGTTTAAATTTTGAATAAAGCAAGTCCACTGGCAATTATAAATTGATTTTCATTGTACGATCCACTAATTTATTGACGTCTACCCTTACAGGCAGTACTTCTAACGAAGTTTCGTCTGCTCACGCAGAGGCTTCAATTTTGTCTGACCATAACTGTGGCTTTTCCAGATCCAGGGCTGCAGATAGGCTTAGTTTTTATAGGGAGCGGAAATATCCAGATGATTCTGATGTAAAAATTGACAGAAGTTTGTCTGATGCCATTTGGACTTGATCATCGTTGTTCATTTCACTCATAATAGTTAAATTGTTTATGCGATTTTCCTCAGCCTATACTTAATTAGCCACAATTCTGCAGTTAGGTTTATCGTCTGTGTTATTAAGATTATGACAAAGATTTCCATATATTTACAATAAGTCATTTAGTAATGCATACAAATGCTTTATTTTTGATCAATTATTTATAGGACTTTATCGTATAAAAAGAGTTTCCCTTCATTATTGTAAATTAAAAACAAATAATTCTTGCGTTGCGGCTGGCGGTAGTTTTGTTATGTTGTTCGACGACTGGTTAAATACAATGGGATTGGTGTTTACTTCAAGCTCGCAAACTTGATTTAAATAATTGCTACCACCACCCGCGCAATCAATTATTGTTAAATAATTCTTTATTCAACATTTCTGCGGCTAAAATGCTGCTTCTATCATTCTTCTGATATTGATTAATTTTCATTTGAGCACTTCTGCTAGGACTTTTGTCAACCCATTAAAGGGACTTTGAACAGTTCTCGGCCTCATAAGTGGCTTCTGCAACAGTTCAAGACATTGAACCAAATAAACAATGGAGCAATTCTGGGTCGCAGCGATTCTGGCAACTTATTAATGGGAACAATTGTTCCAGTCGATAAATTACCTTTAACAACATGTATAATATTTAGTTTATAATGAAAGAATAAATATAATAAAATATTGCTTATATATATATATATATATAAGTGGGATAGAATACGTGCGATTTGCAATGACTATAGTGAACTAAACTTTATGTATTTGAACTTCCGTGTGTACAAAAATAGTAATTTGATATCTTTTATGACAAATATGTAATAATACATAGTTTCCTTTATATAATTTTATACATAGAAAAAAATAGTTTTGCCCTAAATAAGCAATCTCGAATTCCTTTAATGAAAAAATACTGGTTTCGTATCGGTAAATTGTTAGACTACCTGGGTTATCTTAAGGGGTTCTTTTGTTTTTATAATTCTCAAAAGTACCGAGATGACAAACTATATGTTGTTCAAGTATTATTTAAGGTAATACACTTATTTACCACCAGTTAAAGAGATACGGCCGGCAATGTCCACCGCAAATATTATCTTAATACGTGTGTAAGTTGTCGATCAACCTACGTAGGACGGTCGACCGGATGGTTTATTACTTGAATGAGAGAACATTGCAACTTAAACTCCTAGTTCGAATCAAATTGTGAATACACGTCTGTTTTAGTGCAACATTTTATCGAAACCTCGCATGTATGTTCTCTAGGCGTAGCGTTTAGGATAATTACTAAATTTAAAAGTAATGTTGTGAGGTCTTGATTATCTTTCGGAGAAATCTTCTTTTGTAGTCGGGTCTTTTAGTGGTATTTTAACTCACGCCACAACTTAGTAAGCCTGGGGTTCCGTAAGTCGTCTTATATATTCTGCGGAAGAGCTCCAAATGAAGAACGAACCTTTGCATTTATGCGAGCAAATACTAATGTGATCACTTTAGTACATGGGAAACACTGAATCTACACATGGCATATCTTATTTTGTTGACAATGTATCAAAATAGTCTTTTGAATCGGATAAGATGTTTAATAATGGAATAATTTCAATTCAGAGGAGAATTTACGGAGATGCGAAGGATTCGTTTTTATTGAAGTTTATGTAATCATAAATTCATTTCCGGACGTGTGACTCCAAATTGGTGGGATGAAAAGTATGCTAGCAATGGACTGATTCCTTTAAAATTATTTAAGTATGTCCGAGAGTTGATAAATCAGAAGAAAAAGAATGGTTAATCCTAAAAAATTTCTGAAAAATTATTTATCTCGCTGTATGTGAAGCTAAGTTGAAAATAGTTCCTAATTGCCGCGATTTTTCTGAAATTACGCATTTTTATTGGACATTCTATAAAAATATAAAATCTGCGTCGATGCTCTGGGTAAAATGAGGATTAACTAGGATTTCGCATTGAATTCTGTTTGTTGATGGTTTCTGTATATTTTCACCGATGGAGATGTCTCCTCGTTAGTTAAATGCGGCGCCTTAAACTGACCGATGTCACTAATAGCGTTGTTGATCTGATTTTTCTATGATTTGCTTCTGTAGCCTGTTCTTCAGGAGATATAAGCATATACATTTGAATTATGTGCGACTTATTAATATTTTTTCTTTTGGAAATCTTTATGTAATATCGAGTTTATGCTGGATTAATTTTGCCTTTGCTTAACTAATAATGATTTCTGGAATAGATATAAACTATTGATCTGAGTGTATGGTTTAATTATTAAACATTATTTGCTGTAGTCGAATATAAATTTAACAAAATTCCAGCCAATAGGCCGTCCACAATTAGTATAAGTAAGATAGTGCTGCCACAACGGGGATGAATTTCTTAATGACGAATTAGTAGAGCGGTGTCGTTTTGCGTGGCGACGCGCTCAAAGGTGTTGATGTCAAAATTATATGAATAGATGCTTAATTGTAGTTCGGTGTTAAAAACAGTCTTCTTCTATTTTTCTCAGTGTGATTGCATAATTATGGCTAACAGATTCGTATAAGAAAAAAATAATACATATTTACACAATTTAAAGTATTCTCTTTAATCTAATAATTGATAACATTTTAAATGCCCGAAAAATCATTGAAATTAAAACATATTTCTTTAAGTTGAAAATATAAATAATTGGTTTTAAGCAAATGATGTTTTCTTCTGGAAAGATCTCTGTTTAGAATCTGTGAAAGAGTAAAAATGTTTAAAAATAAATAGTCATGGAAATGTTACACGTGAAAATTAAATCATTATTTTTGATTGCCAGTTGTTCGTTGGTGATAAAATGAAGAAAAATCTGCGCAAAATAGTTTTGATTTATTACTATAATGGGAATTTTTTCAAAATATTATTTGAGAGGGGAAAAAGAGTGTAGTTTCTCTATAACACATTTCACAAAATAAGTTGCATTTAGTTAAAAAAGAAAATGTATATGACAAGGCGCCAATTTGACAATTTCACATTGTAGTCTAAAATCACGGCAAATTATTCTCTTGCTCAAAATAAAAAACTTGACTAAATGTGAGTCCAAATAGATGACGTAATACGTAAAAATGATTTTGATTAATTTCGGCAAATAATTGTTTTTATCTAGTTCATTTTTCACTGATATAACATATAAAGAAATTGCGTGTATATGACTATTTTTTATGAAATTTCAGTTTGTATTCGTGGGTACAGGACTTGGGCTGCTAAAATATTGGCAACAAAATTTATCGGTAAATATTTTGCTATTTGTTGTAATGGAAGATTTTTTAATAATTTGTATACGTTTAATTTAAACCATCGCTTCTCGAGTATGTAAGTATTTATTCTGAAATTGCTGCTGAGATACTATTTCATGAATGTTTATATCGCAATTTATCGCGAGAAATTGTGAATGGAATTAATCTAATTTAGCATCTGATAAAATTGATTGGATTCTCAGAAAATCGTTGTTTATATTTAGATATTTATAATATACTTATCGATATGTTTTCATCGAGTATTGCAGAGTTTTCGAATGATTGATTGAATGCCTCATTTAGTGAGTATTCAAAGTCCTCGCAATGTATTTGATTGGCAAATGTATAGTGTATATTTAATAATAAAACACTGATATTTTAGAATTAATGTGACGCATTCTTTAGAGTCTGGCCAAATTGCTTGTGCATGGAAATTTGTTAGACCAGCTTTTCCCTGATTTAGTGTTGCTACTAATGATAAAAGTAGCAACGCTATATGCAACTTATTTATGCAGTTGTTTGTAGGTTTTATTAATCAATTGCAAATGCATGCAGCGATCATATATTTTGAAGTACTACAAGTTTTTCAGTAGCATTAATAATTATGGAAATATGTGTATATATAAATGAAAATCATGAGATTGTCACTCTATTTCATTCTACACTTCTTCAAATAACTCTAAATGCAATATACTAACACACCCTTGAAATCCAATAGGATAATTTGGTTTATATTTTGATATATGCGGTTATTTATAATAAATGTTTAGTCGAATTACAAGGAAATCTTTCGCTAGGTTCTGGTATCCTTAATTTTTGTTAATAAAAGATAGAAATAAACATTTCTACACGTTTTACGTGGCTTTATCCTTTTAATTTCCTTTACGACTATGATAATAATTGGAATTTATTTTAATAAACATGATGTATTTCGTGTTCGTTTACAAAGAACTAATAATGATGTCTTTGGCAATAGCATTTCATAAACAACACTAGCATGTCATTTTGATTTCGAGGAAAATTTACATTATCATTAGACTGATGTTGGCTAGAATGTGACTCTGTTTTCTTTTATTAATTTACTGCCAGTTTTGTACTTGGCTGATGCGCGTTAAATTGTGCTGGTCAAATAATTGTCTCGTTCTTCTCATCAGTTGATGTTGTCAAGTAAAGTTGATTAAAGTTGCAGTTTAATTCTTCGGGAATTGACCAATTTGACGGCTCCGGTAATCTTTTCTTAGCCAGTACAGGATTTGTCATCACTAGGTCGTGCATCTCAGTAAACGAGTCTTCCAACGCCTTGCCAAACTTTTCCGCGTCCGTTTCTGGCAAGTTACGCCAGCAGGAGATCACAACCACTATATAGTTTGGATGGGGATTGTACGCGGCACCATAACCATTAGGTACAACTGCGCCGTAACACATGAACGCGTCTAGGCTTGTTGGAATCTGGCATAAATTAGCATCAAACATTAATATTTGTCCGTAATTTAAAAAAAAAACAAACAAATTGTGAAATTTATAATTACTTCTTAGACAATCCTGCTGTAAGAAAAAAATGAGCAAATGGTGCTCATAGTTTGCCAGCCTTTCCTAAATTCTGAACGTGTCTAAATTGATATTTCAATCATAAGAATGCAGACGAAGAAAAATTAAGCTTCTGGATAGAGATGCTAGTGAGATATTGCTTAAACCATCAAGTTGGAAAAGTTTTAAATGAACAGATTCTGTCCACATGTTTGGCATGATGAAAGAGTTTCACAGAAACGAATATGCTAGAGAGGGTGAAATTCGTTGGCTTGGAAACATATTTTGTATTGCGAAGTTCAATTTTAAAATGTGTTTAGCTTGCACAATTGAAGTTTCATTAATTATGGATTCTTTAAATCAAGTTTGCCAACTTGAAGTAAACACCAATCCCATTGTATTTAACCAGTCGTCGAACAACATAACAAAACTACCGGCAGCCGCAACGCACTGGCGCGTTTCGACCTTCCATGATCATAATCAGAGTAGGACGGGAAACTGACTATCGAGGATCAAACCGAATTGAATATATATGGAAATCAAATTTAGATATGCGTCTCTCATCTCTAGCAGTCTCGCATACATTGAACTGGACTGGAAATGTCGGCTTCACAATTTCTATGCGCTCACGAATATTATCTGTTTGTAGCTTTCGCCACATATACATATATAGGCAATACAATTATTGTTAAATTGTATTGTTTACTTCTAGCTCGCTAACTTGATTTAAAGAATTGTTACCACCACCCGCGCAATCAAATATTATTAAATAAATTATGGATGTTGGTCTTTTTCGTTAAGCAACATGTGGACGTTTTCGAATTTTGTCTATAAATCAGTGTTGCCTATTTATGCCTGGCTTTAGATCGGTAAATAATGAGCACGGAATTATAAATGTGTGTATTCTGACTTTGCTATAGTTGTGTGGTGCGGAAGTTTAGTTTGCTTCACTTCTGTGTGTTGTCTGGGTACAACTACTCATAGTAATTTGACCCTCCCTCTCATAAATCTCTAATAATTTGTGTGCCTAAATTGATATTTTTGTTGTCATTCTTATGGTTATACGACAGTTAATTATTAGTTACTAATGACATTTGTATTGCTGTGCATGATGATGATGTTGATGATGCTAGATAAGAATGAGACCGGTGTATTTGATGAATTTTCGTCACTATCCTAGGCGTAATATATAATCAAAATCTTGCCGTAAACCTTAAATTCAATATCACTCCCCCAGATGGCATGCTGACTGTTCTATAATATAGATGGGGTATGACTAGTTTAAGATTTAGGTGTAAAATGATGCCATATTGGGTAGATCTGAAGGAAAAGCCAACAAAAAATATAATTGAACAAACATTGGTTGCGCGGGCGATGATAACATTTACTATAATCAAGGTTGCGAATTTTATATAAACACCTGAACCATTAAGTGCATACATTTGTCAGTACAAACTAAGAATTGTATAGTATAGAATAGGCAATTCTTCCAGTAGACCGGTTTCGTTTTTATTGTGAACTCATCACGTAATGTCCGCGGCAAATTCTGGACCGTACGTGATGGGTTCTGAATGAGGACAAAACCAGTCTACTGGATGAATTGCCTTTACAACACTATACAATTCGTAGTTTATACTGACAAATGTAATGTAATGGGTCAGGTGTTTATATCAAGTACGCATCTTTGAATATAGTTAACAAAAATATAGTTTGATGTATAGCTAAATATTACTTCTAGTATGCGACTGAGGTGGTACATTGGATAATGTCTCAGACTCCGAAGCAAATGTTTCTCGTTTTGAGTCACGTTTGCGGCAGATTCTATGTTTCTAAGTTTGTCGAAACCGATCTATTGGATTAATTCGCCATTGCTACCTTAGGACATACTTACTTAATATATATATATATATATATATATATATATATATATATATATATATATATATGAGAGAAAAACAACGTACTCCATGGAATAACATTTATTAATAAATCTTATATTATATTTTTTCATCCAATCACCCCTTTTGCGCAAAACAAATACTGACATAACGAAGAGGGGATTGGTTACGACAAATGTACATTTGGGATTGGATGAACGAATAAACTAACGAATTCAGAATGATGGCTGTAAAGACTGGAAGAAATATTATTTATTAATTTATGTTATTCCATGGAGTACGTTGTTTTGTTCTCATATTTTAAGGAATTGTGAAAATGGTTACGATATATATATATATATATATATATATATATATATATATGAATTTCTACACTGGCCTGAGTTTTCAGTGTTATTTCATTGTTTTTTTGGCTTTTGAACGGATTAACCTGCGGTTAAATGGAATTAATAATGATTGCCTCGTAAAATCAATGGCTAAGATCGCATTAAGCGCATTCAATTACATGTCTTTTCCTTCCATTTAAAAATGTCTAATAATAGTATGTGGAATACAGCATAAGATGAAAGTATTTAATAACAATTGAGAATTAAAGTAAAGTTTTTCACAGTATTTTTGATAAATGATACATTTAGAACCTCGTGTTGATTGCTCACTGACCGCATACGGTCTTGTAGGCTAAAACAAAATGCAGGGAATTTGAATAGTAAATTCAGAAATACGAAGGGGGAGTTTTTGATAAATGACATTCCTAATGGATTGCGTTGAGCATAGGCCAAGAGAAAATGTTATGCTTCCGATAATTTGAACCAGTTTAAGTAATCCGTCTAGTTGCATGTTCGTGTAAGCCGACAATTAAAATATATGACCGATGTTGGTTGGGAGATGCAATAAAATGTTCAAAGGCATGATTGAGCAACTATAAAAAATGCTAAAACTCCAGTACGATTGTATATGATCCTGTATTGTTTTACAGGTAGATATATGAGTATATGCCTGTATGTAAGGAAGCTGTATTGCTGATGTTGCCTTGTCTTTGATTTGACATGGCCACAATGTCGTCGGGTAGATGTTTAGTTTGCCTCATTTCTGTGTGGTATCTCTGTAAATATACTCCAATTGTCTAGATCTTGCACCTCATAAATCACTCACATTGAATAATTAATTTGATTGAAATATCATTTTTGTTATTATTATCACTTCTACTTTTTCTTATTTATTTTTGTTATTTCATTTTCTTCTCATGATTATATGGAAGTGAAACATCTTTTAGTGACGTCTCTTGTATTTCTGTTCGTGATCCGTATTTACATATATATATATATATATATATATATATATATATATATATATATATATATATATATATGCGTGTGTGCTTATTGATACATTTAGGAAACAGTTAACATTGATTTTATTAAATAAAATGGCTCGTCTATAAATGATGGGTTAGTTGACTTCGTAACTATGTTTAATCGGTATTTGTGGCAGCTAAGTACAACATCGATACGAATTATCTAACATCATAATGGTATATATATATATATATATATATATATATATATATATATATATATATATATTCCTAGTACCCTTTCCATGTGTAAAAAGAAAAAGAATTTTTATCAGATATATGAACCGTTTTTTCTCACATTTCTCTCAACGATCTACAAATGAACATTTATTATATATAAATTGACAGGCAAAGCAAGATAGGAAAAATGTAATAACGGAGAGAGTGTGAAATAATGGATTAACCAAGCAATTGCGTGCGTCACCTTCAGTTCAAACTCAATGCCCGAAAATGCTTTTTCTGCTTGCATAAATCTGGCTGTAGTTTGTTTATCCATAAAGCTTGGTATGTGGCTCTCATTTATGTAATTACATTTAATAATTTAGTATTAGGTGTTGCGCACCTAGGAAAAATTTTGTTCAAATATGACCACAAGGATAAAACATGAACGGATATTATAATCTCGTGCACATTCTTTTCGTGTTTACTGGTGATTCATCAGTTGGAGCCGGTATTTTGCCCTTCATACACTATGTATTTGGGTGAAGAACATTATGGTATCGAAAATGTACATGGTACCATCACAACGAATATCAATGTATGCAAACATCACCAAAAACGAGAATTAAAACTATTTCTGAACACCTGTTACTCCAGTAAATCCATACACTTTGGCCTTGATCGATATCAGATTATACTTTCCGTCTGTGCTGTCTTTGGTTTATCTTTCTGGTCATATTTGAACTAATTTGTTACTAGATGCCCAAAACCTACTATAAAATTGCATATATATTAGTTCACCGCAACAAACAGTATGCAACTATTGGATTTTGTAATTATCTTAAATGATACGCCTGGAGAACATATATGTGAGGTTTCAACGATGTATGGCCCAATTGCAGACGTGTATTAACCATTTGATTTAAAACACTCGTTTAAGTTGCAATGTTCTTGCACCCGAATAATTAATCGTCTGGTTGATCGGCCTGCGTAAATTGATCGAAAATTTGCAGATGTAAATTAGTATATAATATTTGATTTCGACATAAACGGTTGTTTCTCTTTGACTGTTAAAAATATAAGTGTATTACTTGGAGTTTAGTTGAATTAAATGCGCGTACTAATGCCGCTGCAACTTTCTTTTGTGGTATACAAGAATCTGAGTCTCCTTTAAATGAGGTGCTCAGTTTAACTAATTACTCTTCTGGTCCGAAATATGTCCGTTTCTGTTGCCTTCCTTTTTTAATAATTGACTCCAATAATTGCATAGAATAGCCATTAGATATTAAATCGTCTATTGCCTCCTGAATCTGGATTAACAATCCCTTCAATACTTAAAAAGCAGTCTCAAACTGTTGATAATTAATGTTGAAACTGCACGAAACTACTGTAATGCAAATACTGTGCAGACAGGTTGGTTTGTGGTAATTTTTTCTATTTATTTACCATTATTATCTTTCTTTAGTGGTACATCTCAGACAGAATATCATCCTTCTTGTGCTCTGACGTGAAAATGATATTCTTATGCTTCGTGTTGAAATTGTGAAGCAATGTTTGTGAAGCAGCTTGTTTTTGAGGACAAGGGAAATATCATCCTCATACCGTATGTATTGAGCAAAATTACTTATGTCCCTCCTTAATGATGTATTCTCTAGATGGCGTAGGAAAATCTCAGCCAACATTGGAGATAGGGGCTCCCTATTGGCACACCATCTGTCTGTTTATGGATGCTTTCATTAAAATGAAACTGTACAATTCTCGTGCATAATTGGTTAAGCTTGCGTAGAGTGTGACCTGTTCTACTGCTTTGACTATAACGCCAATGGTTTTGTCAATTTTAACATTTCTAAATAAAGACTTAACATCAAAGGCACCTTAATCATGAATTTAATGTGTATATCTTGAATTCTATCAACAAACGCAAACGATTCGGCAATGTTTTCAGTATATAAACCAACCATTTAGCCAATGCGTAGAAAAGAGAATCGACCATTGACAATATTAGTCTCAAAGGATAAATTTTTTTGTGTTTTTGGTAATTCGTACAATATTGGTGTGGATAATTCACCTGGTTTGAGCTTCTGTGCAATGGCCTCTATAAAATAGGAAGCTTGGTCAACTAAAATAGCCTTGAACCAAATTTTATTATCAAAACTTGTAGGTTCTAAGAAGGCAGTTTGTTCAAATAGCAATTTAAATGCTGCCTCAAAGTCAGCATTGCAACTACTATGAAGATGAATTTCATAATTTCGGCCCATCGATAGTGTCTTCGTTGTTATCTGATCGATTGGTATATTATATATATATATATATAGTCAGTCGATTTATGCATGTATTTGAATACGTATATTTATACGTGTATTTGTGTATATCGAATACCGTCTTTGGTTAAATTTGGTAAAAAATTTGATAATCGAAATGTTTTCGAATGTAAATATATGTGTTTGAACGAGAAATTTTTCTTGTATGAAAATTATGCACACTGTGTTTGCTCAATTAGTGTAAACTTATGATATATTCATAAATGAGGGCACAAATCCTCAAGCCCTTCGCGATGAGATCCAAACAAAAAAAGTCTAATTAAAATTATGATTATGTAACTGGAACAAACACGTCTAAACGAGGTCTGAAAACGATATGCTGCATCAGTTTAGAAGTTACATTATCGAATAAGAAATATTTCACTGTAATTTTTCAAAACTTCATTACTTTTTCAACAAAAAATAATATATTTTTAACGCATATATTGAGACAAAAGTTTTCCGAACGTAAATACGAAATGAACTGTTAGTTTCGTTTTCAGAGTAAATCGAGCTTAATCACGTGCGAAATTTACATAACAGAAATTTCGCTTACCTTTATATTACGCAAGAATGCTAAAAATAGAATGCAAGTGCATCGCCAAATTAAATTCATTTGTCACATATCGATTTAGCTATTCCCTTACCTGACTTGTTGAAAGTCGGAATTTATTCGCTTCCGTGTACGTTGGATCTGTAAATATTCCAGGCAGTGTTTCGCCGTTTTCTAAGGCTGTCTGTCTTAGTCCCAACAGATGGTTGTCAACACCGTGTCCAAGAATTGTCTCTAGCATTATTTCTGTCTGCCAATCCATAGCTTTGCGCAGCAAAATAATCTTCTCATCAGCCTGTATGTGTGTATAATTAAATGTATTTGTAAATAATGGTAAAAGTGGTTAAATATATTTTTCTTATCTCCTGCATCATATACGCCCGTAGACTACAGTTTGTATTACTTCAAAGCTTATAGCTTAAGAGACTGCTACGATATAAAAATATTCCACTAGAATCGGATTGTAGGTGTCTACATGGCATCAATAAAGAGAATTCGTGGAGTAGGATCTAGATCTGGACAATCGGCGATCGCTCCGCCTTTGTTGGGAAAGCTTGCGAGGATTTTTTTCTCTCTCTCAAAAGATTATAACATTTATAATCAATTGCCTAAAACACTTAGATGAAAAATTACTTTTTATCAAGGTTGCGATCTTGAAATAAGCACCTGACAATTTATGTATATACATTTATCAGTATAAACTAAGTACTGTATATTGTGAAAAAGGGAATTCATCTATGGTGGCTCAGTGGTTAGGGAACCCGATTCCGAAGCAGACGTGCCCAGGTTCTCGGCAAATTCTGGCCAGTACATGAGTAATTCCCAATAAGGACGAAACCGGTCTACTGGATGAATTGTCCTTTCTAAACCATACAATTCTTAGTTTATACTGACATATGTAAGTAATTAATGGGTTAGGTGCTTATATCAAGATCGCAACCTTGGTTATAGTAATTCATCTAGTAGCCCGGTTTCCTCCTTATTGGGAACTCATCAAGTGCTGTCCAAAATTTGCTGCAGACGGGGCTGGAAACTGGGCACGTCTGCTTCTGAATCTGGTGCCATAACCCCTGAGCCACCCTGCTGCAAACTACACACTATTTTTAGTTATATACTAACTAATGCTTTTTGGTTAATCTTTCCTTTAGGTAAGGTCTGTAAAGCACCCCTTTAGACCTAAATTTCCAACTAACTATTCCCGATCTGTCATTATTGAATAGATACCACGGAAATGGTATTGAAACGAACATTTATATAATTAAATGAAAATGGGTTGTAATTAAGATATTTTTAAAATTGTTAATGTACTGAACTTGTTAAAACATGTGATAATTATTACCTTATGAATATTGATTATGACAATACGCTTTCAAAGTTAAACAACGGAGCTGGCTAATAGTGGTTTGTAACGTATCTTATAAAGATAATGATACATGAACTTTGCTACTATATATAAAACAATACGTACTTCCAGCGTTTTAGTTACCTTTTTGATAGAAAGTAGCTAGTCACTGTTTTCAATCACTCATACATATTCCTGATTTTGATTTTTACCTTGATCTTTTCAATTGTCGGACTAGATATTCTTCAGTGTTAAAATAGTATCATCGACTAATATTGTATAAATGAGTCGAATGATTCTTTACATCATATTATACCATACACATCTAGTTGAATTGAAATTTCTGCTTTATCCAATAATTATAATAATGAATAATTAATCAATGTTTTATTGTACATGATTATCCGGTGTAACATCTTTCTTGTTGTATGTATTTTTATCTGTACACTATATTTAATTGATCTAATGTGGTTTCAATCTAAGTGAATAATTGTAATTCTAAATTCTATTAAACGTGCGGTGCAATTGAGTTTGGCGAAATCAGAAATAAAATATTAATAGCTCAAATGTAAAGGCCATTTCAAATTTAACTGGAGGAAAATATGAGAAGGAAAGCAGCAAGAAACTATTTTCGACGTGCCTTAAGGACAGCATGTCTTTTATAAAGAATATTTAAATAAATAATAGAGCTGATGTAAGGCTTAAAGCTTAGCGCAGTTCTATCATGACATCGCACTTCACCATGTATTGTTGGGCATGGACAACTGATTTGCAGAATTTCATGCCAATTTCGTTTTATATGCACAGCTTTTATGTATCCTTCATTCACTTAAACCCATTCCTCTGAAGACACCAGCACGGCATGTATTGTCCCCTGGAAACTGAGGTTGGTTCCGTTCTGTAGACAACTTTTCCGAACTGCATTTCTGATCTCGTCTTCTTATTATATATATATATATATATATATATATATATATATATATATATATATATATATATATATATATATATATATATAGCACGACTATTGCTTAGAGTCATTTTATATCTGTATGTATAGAATAATGTATTCAGTTTATTGATGTTCTTATTGTTACATTATGAATACTACTCATTTTTGCACATTAGGTCATTTTTCTAGAATAGTTCTTTTCGTGTGTTTAAATTTTTGTTGATACTATTAACAATTGGATATCATCGTAAAACGTGGTCAACCATCAAAAGGCAGCTTCATTATAAAAGGATCAAATTTTCAATAAATGGTGGATTGTGTTATCATGTCAACTGGTGTTCTTGCTGTATTCATCGAGTAGATCACCTGGCTGACCTAACTTGTGGCGATACACAATGACGCCCGAACACTGGCTTGTGTGCTGTGTTAAGTTTCGTGTACTGGATTCACGTCGAATGATAAATCGTGTCTTGTACACACCTATCCCTGTTATATATTTTTTCCGAAATTATTGTTCTAGAATTTAATAAAATCTTGCTTATGTCAATGAATTAATTACGTGAAATCTATGAATTATTTGAATTATCATTCGGAGATACGACGCCCATCATCAAGAACGGTAATGCTAAATCTGTACATGCACTAATTACATTCAAACTCAACAACAATTTTGCAGATATAAAGCACCGTTTATGTCAACTTATCGTCAAGCAATTTGATCGCACGAGGTCGCTTTCACGAAGTAATCAACTTTTCAAGGATGAACCATTTTGCCAAAGCTAGTTGTTCAACAGGCAATTTTACCAACATTCAAATTTTTATTTATTTTATGAACAGTTAGTTTATATGATGTTCTAGTCTTCAATTTTAAAATAACTATCATTAATTAGAAGGTATTGTAGGTGCAATTTTAGGCCAACTATCTTAAAGCTGTATTACACCATACTGAAATATTTTTTTAGTGCATAGAAATTTAAAATCCGAGTTTTCGTTGTTTCAGATCTAGATTATTGTAGCTCTTTTAATGACAATTAATTGTTGATCATATTTACAATGTACTGTTATAAGGTTTAAATTAGAAACAATGAAAATTTTATTTGTCAATGAATAGGTCACTAATTTTGAGGTTATAAGTTTCGTGTGAATACTAGCTGCTTCAAAATTTAGTGATAACTTCTTTGGCGCCACAATGCATGAACTCTCAATTGCCGATTTGTTAGGTGCATCAGAGAGTTATGATGCACTTTCGACAGAGTTTAAGAATTTTCAGTGTAGTGTTATAACGGTACTGTCTAATCTCAGAGAAGTAATTCATAATTTTAGGATGAAGGTTTTCGGCCTGCCATCGCACCGGCCGCGCCGTCCCCGCCAGTCATTGCAACGACCATCCGGTCCACTGTCACCATCAAAAAGAGCTCAACGTTACGGACCTTCATCAAATTGTTAGCACGTTCCAGAAAATCAGTCGTCGCACACAATCAGACCGATGTTACCCAGCGATCAGTCCTAATAACTGGTGTGTAAATCATTGTTAACGGGGACACAGAAGCAGAAAGTGCTTTAGAACTTGTAAAGAGGGTAGCGTTGGTGAATTTCCAAGTTGTCCCACAGACAGTCTACCTAGGAATAATGTTCAGACCTATAAACAGAAAAGTGTAGAGGAAGTAAGGCAGGCGTGTATTACATTTATCACCCAGTAAACCGCGTCGTGAATGGTTTTTTTAAATCCACTTTCGCGGATCGTGTTTGTGGTAGATGCGGAAGCTGCAATATCGTTAGTAACGCCAAATTTTCCGGTAACTTGCAGCACCGATGTAAAGCTGAAAGCTGCCAACAGTCAGTCAATTGAAACACAGCCTATCAAATTGCAAAGTACCAATAGGCCTACGTCGCGTATTCCCATGGAGATCTTTCGTCGTGGACCTGCTATATTGTATACTCGGCTTAGATTTCCTTTCGAAGTATGGACTGATAATTGATATAACCAAAGGTACCTGGCTAGAGCCAGTCATGAATTTAAGCTTGCGTACTTATGTTGGTAGTGACCGTTGCCTGGTTTTTACACCTAAGTGTAATGGCTCGTTCGAATCTGGTCACGCACGAGTACGTAAGATCCTCAAGATTTTTCCGAATATCATAAATATTAAAATATCAGATCCAATCAGTCCAGCTCGGTTAACTACGCGGCATCATATAGCTACTAAAGGCCACCGGTGTTGGCCAGTGTTCGACTCTTAGTTGTAGTCTGCCAAAGCCAATTTTGATCAGATGTTCGAGGATGCTATTATTCGTCCTAGTTCTAGTCCATGGGCATCGCCAATTCAAATGAAAATCAAGCAACACTATGGTGATTGGAGATTATATGGTGATTTTTGTGCTCTCAACAAAGTTACAATTACAGATCATTATGCAATAAATAACGTCAAAAGTATTATTGACGAAATAGTTCTACACAAACGGTTTACCGTTCTTGATCATAGGTCAGCTTATCATTTAGATACCTCTCGACAAAGAAAGCTTCGCGAAAACAGCTGTCGTTATATCTTTTGAGTTATTTGAATGTACTCATATGCCCTTTGGTCTATGAAATGCATTACATCACTTCAGAGATTAATGAACGAAGTATGTATTAGGTGTTGCGAACCTAGTTACAAATTAGTTCAGATTTGACCAGAAGGATAAATCAAAGGCAGCATGAACGAAAAGTCTAATCTCATGCACATTCGTTTCGTGCTTACTGGCGACTCATCAGTAGGAGCCGGTATTACGCCCTTTAACCACTATATTTGGGTGAAGAATGTGGAGATAATAGGACGGTACAATCTCCTAGACGAATGTGTAAACCTGCAATAGTGAAGCTAACATCATATAAAGTCTACGACAATGCGACTTCAACGCTAACTCACATATATATATATATATATATATATATATATATATATATATATATATATATATATATATATATATATATATATATATATATACCGAGTCTGTAAAGGATACTAACACTATGGCTATTGTGTTAGTAACCGATACCAACACTATGGTACCGAAAAGGTACGTGGTACTAACACTATGGTTTCCGAGTCGGTACATGGTACCAACCTGATGGATATCAATTTATGCTATAGTTCACCGAAATTGAGAATTACAACAATTTCTGAACACCTGTTACTCCAGTAAATCCATAAACTCTGGCCTTGATCGATATCATTAATCACATTTCGCGGTAAGCATGACATCATTCAATTCAATATATTACAGTTAAATACTGATGTGATAATAGTCTCGGATGATTCTGAACAGAATTTAATAGACACTAAAGAAACTCAACGCATAACGCATTACTGGAACTGTCAACCAGAACAAGAATTCGATGGTGTGGAGTGGTTTAGTTTGCCTCATTTCTGTGAGCTATCCTGATACATTTACTCGTAGTAACTAGGTGTTCTTTCTTTCTCTTTGTCTCTCTCTCTCTCCCTTCTCTCTCTTTCGTAAATCTCATTAATAATTTGTCTAAGGTATTATTTCTGTTGTTATTTATATATTTTTCACTTCTTCCCCTTATATGACAGTGAAACTTCGTTTAGAGAATTAAAATATAATGAATTTCGACAGCAGTACCTAGGATTTATTGGAATAATTTTGGCTTTCATACTTTACAAAGATCTTTTATAGGCCGACTAACAATTGTGCCATTTAAATAATGAGAGTTACTTTGAAAAATATTTACAATAGCAGTGGAACGTAATTTTGTCAATGGCTATCTATGATTACGCATAAAAATATTTTTATTTCTTGCCTTTTGCTTCAAAATAGAATTTATAGTTTGGTAGCTTACTGAGTTACGTTAATTTTTTAAAAACAAATTCGAGTTTATTAACACGATTTTACCTGAAGAAGTTACATATTGTATGACATGTACCAATGAAAGTATCGTTTGAACGAAAATAAAATTGTGTCACGCTAAAAGTTAAACTTCTGCTACTTCAAATTTCCATTTGTCATTAAAATTTATCCTTAAAAATATTCATGCGCGACAGCCACTTGTGGGATTTTTAGTCATTCAGATATCGACAGTGTGTGTGTGTGTGTGTGTGTGTGTGTGTGTGAATGCGCTCTTGTCGACAGGAGTTATTCTTAAGAATGAAGTTTTGCTACGCTTAGCGTAATGCTTAAGAACTAGTCTCACCTGGACTATGTCTGTATAAATATTGAATATACCAGTTGTTGTTTTACATTCTGTTCTAATTTTAAATTGGTGAAAATTTTTCAAAATTTAATTATAACTGAATTGAAATCAGGCTTTTGTTATGCTTACCGAACAATCCTGTTGGCCCACCATAGCTCGACACCAGGCAAGTGCTGGCAGTGAACTGGCCCGAATATTGTCTACCCTGCCTAGAGCGAATCTGCGAATTGAAGCACTCTCGTAGGTTGGTACTAGACATTTATGTATTCTTCAAATTTGGAAAAATAGACATGCAGAGCCCAGTCAGTTAACGTTGTTCGAGAAAAATTTCCTTCTTTATAATGTAGTCTTGATGAAAATCAGTTTTACATTTTCCTAGGCTATCTCCTTTTTACAGCAATAGTTAACTTTTGCATGCATTTATCGCTAAAAAATTAAAAGGCATCCGGCGGTAGTTTTGTTATGTTATTCGACGACTGGTTAAATACAATGAGATTGGTGTTTACTTCCAGCTGGCAAACTTGATTTAAAGAATCCGGGTTATTTTTCGCGTAGTTTAAAACTTGAGAAGTTGGATGGCTTATCAGACTGAATGAATGCAACCATTGTTTATATTATTCAATTTCACAAACCTAATTTAAGTAAAATTATCAACTGCTGAGCCACGGCTTCGTCCTTATTGGTAAACTCGTAAGCAGTTCCCTGCTCATAGTTTAGCGTTTCGAAAACTTAGTGAAAAGCATCTGGCCACATAAGCAATCATTGAGCGCATATGTAGTAATAACGATTATTCATGTTGAGTTTGATTTCTTAACGTGAGTAGTAATTCCAATTTGGTTAACTAGGCTCCCGCACAGACGTCTTTCGACCTTGAATGTTCATCATTGCAGAACAATGACTTGATGCTGCTTAGTCAGTCTACCGTCGGGTTCTGACGATGACCGGTGGAGATCTTAATGTGTCAGTGCGCGTGACTGACAGATGTCTTGTCACGTTGAATGGCTGGCTAAGTAAAACTGTATTGCTACTTATATCATACATTAAAACTTGATTAAAATAAAATTTATCAACAAATATGCAATTAAATATGATTTCCCCAATTTGTTTTAAATTGAAATACAGTTTCTTAGTTAATGGCTATTTCAAATATAATTTTGCCTGTATTTGCAGTGGCTCGTTTTATGTTTGGTACGGCCTAATCGGCCTCCTTAACGGACGATAGTAAATCGACTAACGTACTAGGAATAATAGTTAGATACTGTTTTGGCCGGAGAACTTATATATATGCAATTGTGTATTAGGTGTTGCGAACCTAGTAAAAAATTAGTTCAGTTGTGACCAGAAGGATAAATATAAAAGAGCAATAACGGAAAATATAATCTCGTACACATTCGTGTCCTACTTACTGATGACTCATCAGTAGGAGCCGTTATTACGCCCTTTACGCACTATATATTTTGGTGAGGAATGTGGGAAAATAGGACGTTTTACACATTTGTATAGGAGATTGTACCGTCCTATTTTCCCACATTCCTCACCCAAATATATACTGGGTAAAGGGCGTATTTCCGGCTTCTACTGATGAATCGACTGGAAGCAAGAAACGAATGTGCATGAGATTATACTTTCCGTTCTTGCTGTCTTTGGTTTATCCTTCTGGTTATATTTGAACTAATTTGTTACTAGGTGTGCAACACCTAATACACAAATGTAATGAGGGAAAACCAGAGTAGATCAACAGAACGTTTAAATAAATTATATGGAATGACTTCAATACTCAGAAGTTCATCTACTAATAAAAATGATTTCTTTAAACGATAATTTCGGAAATGGCAGAAAAAGTACCCTTTTTTAATTGTCGTTTAATTTCAATTGTTCTTTAGTTTGGATATTGAATATTTGACCGGTCATTTCTTGATTAAACTTTAAGTAGTTTTATAATTGAGCATATTTTGCCTATTCAGTTGTAATTACTACCCAGACAGTAATTTACGGTTGACAGACGAATTACAAATGAAACATATTTTATATCATTTATTACTTTGCGTAACCTGGAATACGGAAGAGTGTATAGTTTCCGAACCCCATGCTACAATGCGGATGGAATTCTGAGTTTGCTGTGACATTTTGTCTGCAGCTAAATAAACGAAATAAATTTGTGTGTGCTAAGCACGGAGGTGTAAATTGGACATTTATGTTCGTGTGCACACATGCTGACAAACATGGTGTAACATTCTTAAAATCAAGTTTTCGAGCTTGATATAAACACCAATCCCATGGTATAGTGTGACTGACGGTAGTTTTGCTATGTTGTTCGACGTTTGGTTAGATATAATTGGAGTGGTGTTTGTATCAAGCTCGCAAATTTGATTTAAACAATTGCTACCACCACCCGCGCAATCACTGATTGTTTAATTGTGTTGAAAGTTTTTTATGTAGTAATCATGGCAGGCTTAGCAACGATTTAGTTTAATTCCAAGGATAGCTGGAGCAAAAGGTTGGATATCAAGAACACATGCGTTTCATGCTTAATGGAGCCAGAAATACGCCCGAAATATTTGTTATATATAATAATTTGGTACATTTTGGTTCTGCCATCGCCTAGAAAAACCTAACACGTCCTGCTCTAGCCAGAGTATGATGTGTTAGCTAAATTAGTGGATGTTTAGTAATTTTTTTATTTCGATTTGTGGCAAAGCTTATTCTACCCTCAAAATCATAGTACTGGTACCCTTTACCGGTTCGGTACAGATAATCTAAAATTAGATCAATTTGAAGTTGCATCGCTGAAAACTTGATATGAGTTTATCTATATTGTGGCCTTTATTTGCAGACGTATAAGGGTTTGTACCACTAAAATCTTTCTCATTACTCGGCCATCTATACAGTAGGTTAAATGGCGAATTGTCGGTTTCTATTCATGGGTCGCCAGTAAGATTTAAATGCGTGAATGGGATGGCATATTTGACTCATGCAAATTTTGCCAAATGCTTTTAGTACTGTATGATCTAACTTATTACTAGGTACGCGATACAAAAATATAAATGAAAATAGGTCACTTTTCTTCACCCTTAATTATTAAAATAACATACTCGTACTGCATTCTATGAATACTATATTTTATTTTGTAGTGCAATTAGTTTTGCTACTTTATTATTTAAGGATCCAGTTACTTCAGCCAAGATGTTTAATGAGGGAGATTAAAACACATTGTAAGATAATGCTTTCACTGTAATGACTTTTGCCTTATATGTTTCTCATGGGTTTCGGGTGAATTCTAAATGTGGTCAATAATATTTTATTCGTAGTTAAAGAATATAAGCCATCGTTTTCGAGAAAATCTTTCGATTTATTATTTAAATAAATAATTACGCTGTAATGCATTTGGCAAATTCCTTTTTTACATTAAATAGGGAAAAACGAGTACGCATTAATTGTTTGCATCTGCAAAACAAATTCTTGATTAGTTCTAAGCGATCTATTTAAATAGTCTCTGAAATGACAGCTTACATATAAAAAGCTCAGTTGCTTTATGATAGCGCAAAATCTGACACGAAACAACGGTTCCTTAGTGATAGCGACTCGGCTTCATACCAATAATGCTTTTTGTGACGCTATTGCGACTTGCTTTTGTGGCCATCTGTTTGCGTTGAGGCTTTCCTTCAATACGTTTGAGAATAGTCTGTTAAAGATGAGTCATGGTCACTGCAGCTCATATTAAGTTCTGCTTGCTCTGTTGTGTTAAATAAATTCTTATTGCATAATCGTTTGTCTTAACATGCTGTGGTCTTTTTTTCCGCAGGCATCCTATACGTTATACAAAATTGTGCTATTTGGGATTTAATGATGGAAATGTCTGATTGTCAAATGCACTTGGACCAGACTCCAGCTAATTTTGATTGGTAGTCCATTAGTACGACGTCCAGATTTATAGGATTGAACCTTCGGTAATTTAAACAATAATTGATTGCACGAGAGGTGGTAACAATTCTTTAAAACGCGTTTGCGAGCTTGAAGTAAACACCAATCCCATTGTATTTAACCAGTCTTCGCTAACTTGTTTAAAGGTTTTTCAAAGTTTTGTTTATTTCACTGAACTAATTATTCAACTAAGTATTACATACTTTAAAAAACAATTCAAAAAAGCTCCTTACACATAACGTTAATTAAAAATTTTATTTTTATTAGATCATGTGTTAAGTACTACTACTTGTAGTGGGTTAACTGAAGCGCCAGCTGTATAAATGAGTCTGGACTCATATTCACTGTTTTTGGAAATTCCCGTCCAAATTTGTTGTATCGCAAAATGTACAGGTCCAAATTATCTCCAGTTCTGTTAAGAAACAATATATTATATGCCAATGAGTGAAGTTTATATTATATATATATATATATATATATATATATATATATATGTCAATTACGTCGTATATGTAATCTTAGTTGAAGAGATCTTAGAGCTGCCTGAAAAGTAAATCAGTGACTTGCTAACTTCGAATAAGCTGGGGATCATCGTCAGCATCAACAGCAATAGATCGGCAGTCAAATACTGACTCTGCATTTTCGCATAATCAACGAGTGAAAAATTAGAGAAATATTTTATGAATAATGTTATGTATTATTTCGAGTTCAGCCTACTTTGTTTAATAAATGCAAAGTTATAATAATTTGAAATTGAAGCATAAATTGGTTTTCCAATTCAAGTTTATAGGATAGTTTAAAAGGACATATTTTCACCAGATGTTAATTCGACTGCTATGTCCAGTTCTTCATGTAGTAACACTAGAAAACCAAAGGGCTTCATTTAAGTACATGTGTATAATATATAGTAACATATCTGAAGAAAAAAGTGAACGATCTAACTCACATACAAACGATAATAACACGTTTATATTCAGTTCGTAAGCATATTGCCTTTGTAAATCGATCTGCAGAGAAGGGCTGCTGAAACTGACAGCTTTATTAATGCGTAGCACTTTTCGAATTCTAGCAATGAAAATTAATATAATTTCTGACTAGTATATATTGTGCTTTTTCTGAGCTATTTATTTGAAATTGTAGACTAAACACAACTCGAAAATTAGAGATAATTTTTGCAATATCCGAAAACATTGCTCTAAAATATTACTCTCTTATCCAAGTTGATTACGAATAGTTTTTCAACGCAAAAAATGAAGAAGTGATGGTTACTGCTGAAATTGTCAGTTGTGAAGTGAAATGCAACTGATGAAGGCCTACGGTAAGTTAGGCCGAAATATCTTATCAAAACAACACTACTGGAAAATTGAAAGCTGCGTTAGTCAAAGCGCAGATCAGGTAATTTCAATTAATCCGGGTTTGCAAATAAAAAAACAGCAAATAATGAACTGGTTGGCTAATATATTGAAGCCGGTGAGAAGTCGCTTATATAAATACAGTTTAAAAGATACATTGGCATTTGGTTAAAAGGCGAATAAATTGAATCATTAAGATCGTTGGAAATTTCCGTTTGATGTTGGATCATTATTTTCTCCTATACTGTTAAAGGAAACTTTTGAGCTTGCGTGTTAGTATTTCCAGGAGAATTTAACTGTTATATATTGAATTGAATGAAGTTATGCTTACCGTGAAATATGATAACTGATATCGACCTAGGCCAGAGTGTATGGATTTAATGGAGTAACAGGTGTTCAGATATAGTTGGAATTCTCAATTTCGGTGAACTATAGCATCCATTGATATCCATCATATTGGTATCATGTACCGACTCGGAAACCATAGTTTTAGTACCATGTACCTTTTCGGTACTATATTGTTGGTATCGGTTACTAACACAATAGCCATAGTGTTAGTATCCTTTACAGACTCGGTATATATATTATATAGTGTGAGTTAGCGTTGAAGTCGCATTGTCGTAGACTTTATATGAGTATTAGCTTCACTACAGCAAGTTTACACGTTCGTCCAGGAGATCGTACCGTCCTACTATCCCACATTCTTGACCAAAATATATAGTAGTTAAACGGCGTAATATGAAAGTGTCACCAACATACCTCAGGAGTTTATGACAGTATTTTTTTATTATTGGTTGTGATTTTGCGTTTTATGTAAACAAGGTAATTCAACGAAGAATAAACGAGGCAAATACGTAATAAAATTGATAAAATTATACTTCGTCTCATACAAACAGAATAAATCAACACAACCGCCTTCCGAAGATATACGATTTAATTGGAACGAGTAATTTGTCGCCATTAAAGGAAGCAATGCCAATGAACCACCATTTACAAATTAGCTGCCAGGAGAATTTTAAAGTTTAAAAAAAGAAGTAAAATCGTGCAATATCAAGAATAAAAAACATTATTTTTTTCAAGGTCAAAAATCTATTTACAAGCACTCCAGTTGACAATATCACCGAGTTCCTCTGTAGACGTAAGTGCACTAAATATTTTCAATTAAGCATGAATGATCACTATTTCAAGCAAGTCGATGGGTTTGTGAATTGTTGTGATTTGTAAGTGAGTCTAATAGCTAATGCCTACATGCTCTATCTATAAACATAAAACATATATAAACATAGAAAAATACTGCGGTATTTTGATCCCACTATCTTAATCATAAATGAAGATATAGAAAAAATTACATGCTTAAAGTTTTCAACAGTATAGATCATCATATTCAGTATACATAAAAGCGTGAAACTTCTCAGTCTAACTTATTTTATTGCTCTCGTGTATTGCCACTGGGGCACGAAGATGATAGTCAACAAAAGAAATAAAAGCGAAAGCAGACACCGAATGAACAGTACATACATTACCACTGTTCTGTCATAATTTCCAAAGGAAGAAAATTTGACATGCATTTTATCTTAAAAAACAAAGAATATTTGATTTCAAGTATTTATATGCCAATAACTTGCGATGCCCAAAATAACTGGATTAGAAAACGGGTTTCAAAAAAAACTTCGTTGAGGCAAAGATTAAATATAAAGAAATACAGAAGAGCAATGCAGTCATGCCCAAACGGAAGGCGTTCTATGTCAGCATTCTTTTCAAATGGGATGCCCCACTTGCAACATATACTCATAGAATTAAAAGAGCAGTAATTTTTAGGGAGCCTAATACAAAACTGATGTTTGTTTATGCAACAAAGCACCTGCTTAACTTAAATTACAATGATAAACTCGCGGAAAACGACAATTCAACATAGTTTATTTGTACAAACGCCATGGATGTTAAATGTGCTATATAGGCCGAACTGGTCGAGTACTGAAGAAGCTAATTCAAGAGTATTTTCATCTAAACACAACTGGTAAATAGGTGAACGTATACGCAGTAGCTGAACAAATTGGTTGTAAAAAGTACACTTCAGATGAGAAGGATTTGCAGGTGTTTTAAAAAGTCAAATTTGAAAGACGGTTACGCATAGCGGAATCTGTTGTTTGCAGCGTCCTTAATTTTCAGATAAATAAACAAAAAAAATTCGTACATGGTGTGTAAATAAAAACTGGTGAATTGTTTCTGCATGAATATGCATGTGTGCGTGCCTCGACCTTTATGTTACCCACTACCTGTTTTTTGCTTTCGAAAATATGCGAATTTAAATTACCAGGTATTACAGCCGAGTGAAGTTCTAGAGAATAGGAAATAGCGTTCGTTTCAATTGTGTTTTATATACCTGTATATAAATTCATGCTTCATTACATTATTTATTTTGAATTTAAATTATATATAAATAAGTGTGTGTGGGGGATTGTGTGTGTGATTGCACGTGTGTGCCATAAATTTGGTTGTGGATGCCTCGCTAAAACGCGTATTTCTTAAATTACCAAACATGTAGATGGCACTATTCATGAGCTCCTTACAATGTTAGCAAAATTTGGTGATATTTAAATTTTACTTACACGTCAACTGCCTCTAACGCGCGTGATATTACCGCAGATATCTTATCCGAAATATTCCATTTCAGCTGTTTCGGACGAGCCAATTCGCAAAAAGATGGAAACCGGGCCAATTTCCAAGTTTTGACTTCATTCCTTGAATTCAAAAAGAAAAGTGAAAATAAAACTTTAAAATGTCAAATTAAAACAAATATTTTTGTTCATATGTCATGATAATTATTTTTCGAAACCTAAACGCAACCAAGATATATTACGAAATCTTAAAATCAAATATCATGTATTTTAGCGTTGATTCAATGGATATCAAAAGATCACATTACAAAATCTAATTAATTTCGTGTACCTGGCATATACAATCTGAATACCAAATTTTTATTTCATCATATATTTAAAGCGGTTCGATCCTCGTTAAACGGGTTATTGATGTGCTCTTATGATGACAATAGAAGATTGAATAATGCCAGTACATGTGAATTGTAAGTTGTATATTTCATTGCTGATGTCGCTTGTCCGTATGCTAACTTGGCCATAATGGTGATGAGGAGAGGTTTAGTTTGCCTAATTTCGGTGATTTATCCTGATATATTTACTCATAGAAGCAAGGTATTCCTTCTCTCTCTCTGCCTCTCGCTCTCTCTCGTAAATCTCACTAATAATTTGTCTAAATTCATTTATATACTTTTTTCAATCCTTATGGTTTTATGGCAGTGATTTGTATGGCTGGACATGATGATGATCATGATGATGATGATGATGATGATGATGATGATAATGGTGATGATGATGATGAGTACATGTGAATTACGATTGATTTTCCGTGGTGCGACTGGTTAAGAACAATGGGATTAGATTTTAACCAAAGCTCGCAAACTGCATTTGAGGAATTGTTATCATCATCCGCGCAATCGATGCTTTCTTAATTACACACTCACGTTTGTCTGCTATTTCTTTCAACCAAGTAAAACTGTTAGTTCTGCCATTTTGTTTCCAGTCCTATTTGGACTAATTTGTTACCATGCATGCAATAACTAATACACACTTGCTTGAAATATTTCGCCCAACCTACAAGGAGGGGCAAGTTAATGTTTCGCAAATGACGAACGTATCATTTCCAAATATTTTTTCTTAACCTAGCTGGATTTTAATGCATTGATTACGCTTTTAAATTAGAGTATGTCCAGTTCTTCATGTAGTAACACTAGAAAACCAAAGGGCTTCATTTAAGTACATGTGTATAATATATAGTAACATATCTGAAGAAAAAAGTGAACGATCTAACTCACATACAAACGATAATAACACGTTTATATTCAGTTCGTAAGCATATTGCCTTTGTAAATCGATCTGCAGAGAAGGGCTGCTGAAACTGACAGCTTTATTAATGCGTAGCACTTTTCGAATTCTAGCAATGAAAATTAATATAATTTCTGACTAGTATATATTGTGCTTTTTCTGAGCTATTTATTTGAAATTGTAGACTAAACACAACTCGAAAATTAGAGATAATTTTTGCAATATCCGAAAACATTGCTCTAAAATATTACTCTCTTATCCAAGTTGATTACGAATAGTTTTTCAACGCAAAAAATGAAGAAGTGATGGTTACTGCTGAAATTGTCAGTTGTGAAGTGAAATGCAACTGATGAAGGCCTACGGTAAGTTAGGCCGAAATATCTTATCAAAACAACACTACTGGAAAAATGAAAGCTGCGTTAGTCAAAACGCAGATCAGGTAATTTCAATTAATCCAGGTTTGCAAATAAAAAAACAGCAAATAATGAACTGGTTGGCTAATATATTGAAGCCGGTGAGAAGTCGCTTATATAAATACAGTTTAAAAGATACATTGGCATTTGGTTAAAAGGCGAATAAATTGAATCATTAAGATCGTTGGAAATTTCCGTTTGATGTTGGATCATTATTTTCTCCTATACTGTTAAAGGAAACTTTTGAGCTTGCGTGTTAGTATTTCCAGGAGAATTTAACTGTTATATATTGAATTGAATGATGTTATGCTTACCGTGAAATATGATAACTGATATCGACCTAGGCCAGAGTGTATGGATTTAATGGAGTAACAGGTGTTCAGATATAGTTGGAATTCTCAATTTCGGTGAACTATAGCATCCATTGATATCCATCATATTGGTATCATGTACCGACTCGGAAACCATAGTTTTAGTACCATGTACCTTTTCGGTACTATAATGTTGGTATCGGTTACTAACACAATAGCCATAGTGTTAGTATCCTTTACAGACTCGGTATATATATTATATAGTGTGAGTTAGCGTTGAAGTCGCATTGTCGTAGACTTTATATGATTATTAGCTTCACTACAGCAGGTTTACACGTTCGTCCAGGAGATTGTACCGTCCTACTATCCCACATTCTTGACCAAAATATATAGTAGTTAAAGGGCGTAATATGAAAGTGTCACCAACATACCTCAGGAGTTTATGACAGTATTTTTTTATTATTGGTTGTGATTTTGCGTTTTATGTAAACAAGGTAATTCAACGAAGAATAAACGAGGCAAATACGTAATAAAATTGATAAAATTATACTTCGTCTCATACAAACAGAATAAATCAACACAACCGCCTTCCGAAGATATACGATTTAATTGGAACGAGTAATTTGTCGCCATT